>PVKP010016036.1:0-49106 GCA_004027715.1 Plecturocebus donacophilus | reverse complement strand
TTTTTTTTTTGCTTAGAATTGACTTGGCTATCTGGGATCTCTTTTGGTTCCATATGAAGTTTAAGGTGGCTTTTTCCAGTTCTGTGAAGAAGGTCATTGGTAGCTTGATGAGGATAGCTTTGAATCTGTAAATTACTTTGGGCAGTATGGCCATTTTCACAATATTGATTCTTCCTAACCATGAGCATGGAATGTTTCTCCATCTGTTTGTGTCCTCTCTTATTTCGTTGAGCAGTGGTTTGTAGTTCTCCTTGAAGAGGTACTTTACATCCTTCGTTAGTTGTATTCCTAGGTATTTTATTCTCTATGTTGCAATTGTGAATGGCAGTTTGTTCTTGATTTGGCTCTCTTTTAGTCTGTTATTGGTGTATAGGAATGCTTGTGATTTCTGCCCATTGATTTTGTATCCTGAGACTTTGCTGAAATTGCTTATCAGTTTCAGGACATTTTGGGCTGAGACGATGGGTCTTGTAAATATACAATCATGTCGTCTGCAAATAGAGGCAGTGTGACTTCCTCCTTTCCTAACTGAATACCTTTTATTTCTTTTTCTTGCCTGATTGCTCTGGCTAGAACTTCCCATACTACATTGAATAGGAGTGGTGAGAGAGGGCATCCTTGTCTAGTGCCAGATTTCAAAGGGAATGCTTCCAGTTTTTTGCCCATTCAGTATAATATTGGCTGTTGGTTTGTCATAAATAGCTTTTATTATTTTGAGATACGTTCCGTCAATACCTAGTTTATTGAGAGTTTTTAGCATAAAGGGCTGTTGAATTTTGTCAAAGGCCTTCTCTGCATCTACTGAGATAATCATGTGGTTTTTGTCTTTGTTTCTGTTATGAATTACGTTTATAGACTTGCATATGTTGAACCAGCCTTGCATCCCCGGGATGAATCCTACTTGATCATGGTGGATAAGCTTTTTGATGTGCTGTTGCAGTCAGTTTGCCAGTATTTTATTGAAGATTTTTGCATCTGTGTTCATCATGGATATTGGCCTGAAGTTTTCTTTTCTTGTTGAGTCTCTGCCGGGTTTTGGTATCAGGATGATGTGGGTTTCATAAAATGATTTGGGAAGGATTCCCTCATTTTGGATTGTTTGGAATCGTTTCAGAAGGAATGGTACCAGCTCCTCTTTGTATGTCTGGTAGAATTTGGCTGTGAACTCATCTGAACCTGGACTTTTTTTGGTTGATAGGCTATTAATTGCTGCCTCAACTTCAGCCCTTGTTATTGGTCTATTCAGGGTTTCAATTTCTTCCTGGTTTAGGCTTGAGAGGGTGCAAGTGTCCAGGAATTTATCCATTTCTTCCAGGTTTATTGGTTTATGTGCATAGAGTTGTTTGTAATAATCTCTGATGATGGTTTGTCTTTCTGTGGAATCTATGGTGATTTTTTTATTGCATCTATTTGATTATTCTCTCTTTTCTTTTTTTATTAATCTGGCTAGTGGTTTATTTTGTTGATCTTTTCGAAAAACCAGCTCTTGGATTTATTGATTTTTTTGACGGGTTTTTTATGTCTCTATCTCCTTCAGCTCTGCTCTGATCTTAGTTATTTCTTGTCTTCTGCTAGGTTTTGAGTTTTTTCGATCTTGCTCCTCTAGCTCTTTCAATTTTGATGATAGGGTTTCGATTTTAGATCTTTTCACTCTTCTCATATGGGCATTTATTGCTATATATTTTCCTCTAGACACTGCTTTAAATGTGTCCCAGAGATTCTGATATGTTGTGTCTTCTTTCTCATTGGTTTTGAAGAACATCTTTATTTCTGCCTTCATTTCATTGTTTATCCAGTCAGCATTCAAGAGCCAGTTGTTCAGTTTCTATGAAGCTGTGCAGTTCTGACTTAGTTTCTGAATTCTGAGTTCTAACTTGATTGCACTGTGATCTGAGAGACTGTTTGTTTTGATTTCTATTCTTTTGCATTTGCTGAGGCGTGATTTACTTCCGATTATGTGGTCAATTTTAGAGTAGGCATGATGTGGTGCTGAGAAGAATGCGTATTCTGTGGATTTGGGGTGGAGAGTTCTGTAAATGTCTATTAGGTTTGGTTGGTCTAGGTCTGAGTTCAAGTCCTGGATATGCTTGTTAATTTTCTGTCTCGTTGATCTGTGTAATATTAACAGTGGAGTGTTAAAGTCTCCCACTATTATTGTGTGGGAGTCTAAGTCTCTTTATAAGTCATTAAGAAGTTGCTTTATGTATCTGGTTGCTCCTGTATTAGGTCCATATATATTTAGGATTGTTAGCTCTTCTTGTTGTATTGATCCTTTAACCATTATGTAATGTCCTTCTTTGTCTCTTTTGTTCTTTGCTGGTTTAAAGTCTATTTTATCAGAGACTGGGATTGCAACTCCTGCTTTTTTTTGCTCTCCATTTGCTTGGTAAATCTTCCTCCATCCCTTCATTTTGTCTTTATATTCTTATAAGGACACTAATCCCATCATGGGTAACTCGATCCTCATGACCTCATCTGAACTTAGTTACCCTCCACAGGCTCCATCTCACAATAACAAAACAAGTTTTATCTTCATAGAGTTCTCTGCTACATTTAATGCTGCCATGTAATCACATTGAATATGTCTAATTAAATAGATATAAAGAGATAAAAGACAAATTGAGTTAAATAGACCAGTGCTCTCAGATTGTGTGCTCCTTGGCTAAAATTAAATTCTGGTTTTATCTTTGGCTACACATCTCTTTTTGGGTTTTACTGGGCTACTTCTCCTTTGTTATCTTGAATAATAGAGGTCCCCAATCTTCAGTTTAAAAAAGGATAATTTTTAATACCTAAGGGCTTTGAGGCCAAATACATTTGTTTTGGTGAAAAACATTTCTGGGGGTATCTGTGACAAATGTGGCAGCAAAGAACAAATACTAATTGGTGGCATAGCCAGCTCAGAAAAAGGGAAGGAGCAGAGATGAAGAAATCCTGGAGCTTGGGGGAGGAATCCAGAGGCCAGATGCTCATTCCTAAACTGGATATCAGCAAGAACCAAAGAAAACAGAAAGGAGTGGTGATAGCTGACTCAACAGTGAACTCCATTACTTTTGGAGTCTTGATCTCCCTGGTATCTCTCTCTCTCTCCCTTTTTTTCCTTTCTCCCTCTCTTCCAGCCATCTCTCCTAGACCCTAGCTCCTATATTTACTGAGCAATGCTTTGATGCTGGACTTTAAACTATGTCATGGGAGTACTAGGTGAAACTGACCCTGAGGACTGAACTGATATCTGTCATAAAAAGCATGAGGGGGTAAATACAGGGTACTTGAAGGGCATGTCAAAAAAAGCCACACCTCAAGATTAGGAGCTAGTAAAACTTTCTGAGACAAAGGGACAGAACTTGGTGGTTATGGGGTTGTTTGAAGTGGTTTGTGAAACAGTCAATGTAACTAGAATCCAGAGTAACTAGTTGTATGTGTCAGGAGGTGTGGTAAGGGAGGAGCAGTGCAGTGAAGGAGTATGTTACAAGATATGGCTCAGAGACCCAAATTCGGAGAAATAATTAGGGACCAGTCATAAAGCTCTTTTAAAAATACAATAATTTGGACATTATCTTGAGGACATTAGGGACCTGCTGAAGGATTTTAATCAAGAAATGACATGATTAGATTTGGGTTTTCAAAAGATCACTTTGACTGCCACATACAGAAAGGATCAGGAGGAAATTAAATTTATCTATTATTCATTAAGGTATTGAAATTGGTTGGAAAGCATTTTCACAGACAAGCCATCTCTTCATTTACTCAACAAATTTAAAAGAGAGATTTAAACCTCTTCTTTTATGACTTAGAAAAGCCAAATTTAAAACAAATAAAAATAAAAGAGCAGCCATGTTTGTGCATGCATGATGCTTACTTTTCAGATTTGAGAAGTAGTTTTCTAACATATTTTCCCCACAGATCTCCAGACATATGTACGTTGTATCACTAAAACAACATTATAATTTTGTATAGATTTTTTTTTTAAAGAAAAGCAGCAGTAACCAAAAAACCAGAAACACACACACGCAAAAGAAACTTTAAGAGCAATCTACGTGGCCCTTTGCTCAATGTTGTCGGAAATGAATATGTGTCTTTCTCAAGGCTTGTGTTAGTTATTTGCCAAGGCTTGAGCCATACCTCTCACTGTAGAGTCATCCTTAGTTGATGAAGACTAAACACCAGTCTGTCTGCCGCTGAACTCTGAGCCATAGTTTATAGCTCTCCAACTGATAATGGTAATTTGGTCTTTATCACAGGGCTATTACTTCTTGCTTCAAGGTCTTTGTGAACAGTAGAGTGGTAAGAGCAACCACAAGGGATTGACATTATGAGTTTTCAGTTTGAAACTTTTCTTTTCCCAAGACGAGTCACAGAGATGGCATTTGGCTCTGCTTCCTCAGGGAATTGTTCACAGCACAGAATTAGCACACAATTTAACACAGCTGGCACTCGGCTCAAGAGGTAACAGAAAAAGATTGGAGAGCGTAACAGCAGGCAGGTCGAACATACGCTGAGAAAGGAACTTGGAGAATAAAGAATCTCATTATGAGTTTAGAGATATTTTAAATATCTAGAGATTTCTTTTCACACTGAGAAAAATTCTGTTAAAAATGCAGAGTAGTATTTGATTATTAATCTTCCTGTGACCACCTTTAATGTAGGCTTCTAAAAGCTTTTCTAGTTTACTACTTCTTTTCATCTTTACTATTTTTGGGGAGATGAATAGTATAATCTGTGACTGTAATTTGGCAGCTGAGGAAACAGAGGTGCAAAAATATCAGATAGCTTACCAAAGGTCAAATAATTAACAACAAGGCAGGAATAAGACTCTAGCTCTATTCCTAATCCTAGCCTCTTTTCATTTAGTGGAGGTCAAAACATATTTGAATATATTCATTAAGTTCTACAAAGTATACAAAGAAAGAATCAGTCCATAATGTCTGTGGTTTGATTATTACAGCATCACTCACAACCACCTTTCTGAAGAGTGAGCAAATACTAGTAAAGGTGAAGAAAATAATAGAATAAGAAAACATTTTATTGAAGAGCTTTATTATCAGCATCTTTTCTTCATTTTTTTTCTGCCTACACATGAGTTCCCTTGTTGCTGTTCCTAATTTCTTTGCTTTAAGAAGTAAAGAAAGAATATCGAGAATAGACATGGAAATCTCAGAAATATTTTATTCACTTTTTATTTTTATGAGTATATAGTAGGTATATATATTTGTGGGTTGCATGACATATTTTGATACAACATGCAATATGTAATTATTACATCATGAAAAATGGGATATCAATCCCCCTCAAGCATTTATCCTTTCTTTTACAAATAATTCAATTATATTCTTTTAGTTAGCTTAAAATGTGCAATTAAGTTATTTTGATTACAGTTGCCCTGTTGTGCTGTCAAGTACTAGTTATTATTCATTTTTCTAACTATTTTATATACCCATTAACCATCCCCATCTCCCTCCAACCCTCCACTACCTTTCCAAGCTTCTGGTAACCATCCTTCTACTCTCTACCTCCATGTGTTCAGTCATTTTGATTTTTACACCCCGTAAATAAGTGAGAATATGTGATGTCTGTCTTTCTGTGCCTGGCTTATTTCACTTAACATAATGACCTCCAGTCTATCCACATTGTTGCAAATGGCAGGATATCTTATTTTTTATGGCTGAATGGTACCACATTTTCATTATTCATTTATCTGTTGATAAACACTTCATTTGCTTCCAAATCTTGGCTATTGTGAACAATGCTGCAATGCAGATACCTCTTTGTCATAGTGATTTCCCTTCTTTTGGGTAAATCCACCAGTGGGATTGCTGCTTCATATGGTAGCTCTTTTTTTTTTTTTTTTTTTTGAGACAGAGTCTCACTCAGTAAAATTGGATTTTATTGCCCAGGCTGGAATGCAGTGGCATGATCTTGGCTTGCTGTACTCTCTGCCTTAGCCTCCCAAGTAGCTAGGATTACAGGCATCTGCCACAATGCCAGGCTAATTTTTGTATTTTAAGTAGAGACAGCCATGTTGGTCAGGCTGATCTTGAACTCCTAACCTCAAGTGTAAATCACTCCTGACCTCAAGTGATTCACCCATGTTGGCCTCCCAAAGTGCTAGGATTACAGACATGAGCCACCACATCCCACTGGTAGCTCTATTTTTAGTTTTAAAGAAACCTCCAAACTGTTCTTCATAGTAGTTGTACTAATTTACATTCTCATCAATAGTGTAGGAGGATTCCCTTTTCTTCACATCCTTGTCAGCATTTGCTGTGCCTGACTTTTGGATAAAAGCTATTTCCCTGTGGTGAGATGATATCTCATTGTAGTTGTCATTTGTATTTCTCTGATGATCAATATGTTGAACATTTGTATCATAAAAATGCCTGTTTGCCATTTGTATGTTTCCTTTTGAGAAATATGTATTCAAATCATTTTGCCTATTTTCTTTATTTGGTTATTAGATTTTTCCTGTAGAGTTTTTTGAACTTTTAAAATATTTTGGTTATTAATCCCCTGTCAGATAGTTAGTTTGCAAATTTGTTCTCCCATTCTGAAAGTTGTCTCTTTGCTTAGTTTACTATTTCCTTAGCCAAGTAGAAACTTATTAATTTGATTAGATCCTATGTATTTGTTTGTTTGTTTTTTTTTTGCTTGGTTGCCTGTGCTTGGGTATTACTCAAGAATTTTTTGCCCAAACTCAGTGTCCTGGAGAGTTTTCCTAATGTTTTCTTTAGCAGTGAGAAATCTATTTAATCTAAATATGAGAGTATCAAATATGTTCACAACATTGTGGAAGACTCTAAAGAGAGGAAACAGAGTTAGGTTTACTGGAGTGCCGGCATCAGTGAATTTCACTGAGCTCCCATAGTATGGATGTGAATTATTGGAAGGATTGGAGAAGAAAGGAAATCCATCAGACAAAACTCTCACATTATAGAAGGTTGCCATCTCACTAGGGAAACAGACTGTACACATTTGAAAAAGCTAAATAACAGTATAGGATAACATGTGATAGGTGTAAAAATGAATGAGTTTGGTTACATTTCATTTTGCTAAAAGTATTTAAAAAATCACTTCGAACTATGAAGCAGAAAGGGAATTAGACGGATATCAGAATATCCTTGCCCAAGGCAGGATGCAACTAAAACATCATAAGAGACTGAAAAACTACTAGAAAACTAGTCAGCAGCTGCCTTTACATCTCATCTCTGGTCTCTTATGCACACCTGCTTCCTTCTTTTCCTCTTTTTCTGTAGATCAGGATTTTATTGCTTCACTGTGCACATATCTAAAAAAAAATGGCATTTCTGAGATTCTCAACTGTATACATCTTAAATTTAAGTTATCAAGTTAGAGTGATTAGCTGTCTCTGACTACTAATTCCAGTTATTAGGACAGAGATCCTTACTGGTTCATCATGGGACAGATCTCTGCTGTCTGATTCAGTGATCCGTGGCTAGGTGGTAGAACCCCACATGCAAAATAAATGCGGCTATAAACATCTAGGGGAAGGGGAAAGTTATTTTAAAAAGAAAACCAAATCTCACATCCTAGCAAGATATTTGAAGCAGTGTTTATTGAAGAAACTAGTAAAGACATTCAGAAAAAAAAGTTATGAACTAAGATATGTAGCTAGGAAGCAGTGAAAAACTGGCAGAGGATGAACAATGACATCTGAATAGATGAACCAGGATGGAGACAAGTGATAGTTGTAGATAGAAGAAGAGAAATGGCATGAAGGTGGAGATGAGTCAGATATATTCAGTGAGTAATGGGCAGTTGGGTCTTCCAGGAGTTGAGTTCATTTGTAGAGTTTTGAGAAAATTGAAAATCGTCAAATACTGTTTATGCTTGGGTCCATTGGGGTGGATTTCTGGTTTCTGGTTTATATGTGTAGACGAAGCTTTAGAAGTTGACAGCATTAGAGAGCTAGCTTCTCTCAACTGTCTCATGAGTAGAGATGAGCTTATTCAGGGAGATATTTTTAAAATGCGTAGGGAAGAAGACTAATGATAAAACACGGATGGTCATCTACACTTTAGATATGGGAAGTGGAGGAGAACCCTGAGGAAAAGCTTAAAAGCAGTGGCTGCAGAGATGGAAGGCAATGGTATCATAGAGTACAAACGAGAAGAGAATTTTGAGCAGGGAGTAGTCAACAGGTCTGTCCCAGAATTAAAATACAATAAGGCTGGATAAGTATTCATTGGATTTAACAATTAGGAAGTGACTAGAGAACTTTACATAGAAATATGTGGATAATCTATGGAGAAGACAAATGCATGGGCCATTGTACAAATGTCAGGACATGGACAATGGAGGAATAGACTACACCATTCAGAAGATATCTGAGAAGAAGATGCGTGGAGAGAAACCACTGGGAACTGGACGTGGAGGCAAAGAACTGGGGATAGGTTTAACAGAGGGGAGAAAATTGAGCATGTTTAACGGAAGAGAAAAATAATAAGGGGTGGAATTTACATAAGGATTTTAGAGTGTTTGGAACTTTCTGGTGATGTATTTTGGCAGAAACAGTGGTTAAACACAGAGAAGAGGTTAAGTGATTTGAAAATTAAAGCCATTAAATCCTATTCCAAATTACTTGTTGGTTTCTCAGTTGCTTTTGTTTTTGCGGTGATATTAAATCCATCTAACCACTATGTAAGTTCGGCAGCCCAAATATTGTTGAACCACTCTTCAGAAATGAGAAATTGGAACCACAGAAATTAAATAGTTTACTGGAGGTTACACAGTTATTATGGTACAAGAATTCAAAGTCAGGCTCCAAAACTTTATTTCTGGTGCTCATTTGGTTTCATCAAGAGTTCCAGTATTTGCACTCTATGGTTACAGTAGATAACTATAGTTATAATAAGAGTACAGGACAGATTTCAAGGTTTTAGGTGAGCGGCAAAGTACAAATTATACTTATAGACCATGTTTGGAGAAGCTTAAAAATAAAAGAAAAGCAAACTTGAGAACACAGTAGGGATGTGGCACATTTTATGGCTTCTCACCTTGTGATGATACTGTCATAAGGAGAAGTGCCAGTGGTGGAGATTCTGGGGATGAAGAAGAAGAAAATGGTCAAATGCAAAGTTCTGATAAAGACAGCATAGGTGAAGAGATCAGCTTCAGAGAAGAATAGCCATAGGTCCACCTTGGTGAGCAATAATGACGCAGAGATGAGTGAAATGTGACATTTTGAGACAAATTGGTTAACTAGCTTCTCTGTCTCTGTTTCCTCCTTTGACAATAGGTAATAATATGCAAGACACAAGGCTGCTGTGAGAATAACATTAGAAACTATACATATATATAATATATATATATATATATATATATATATATATATATCTGCCTGAATTGCAATAAGGATTGAATTTTTGGTGGCTTTAACTATCACTATAAATGCTAATAGGCTAGAGACAGTGGTACTCACTTCCTAATCCATCAGCTTGCTGATATTTTTAAACCCTTTGCAGGGAACTGGGTCCATATGATTGATTTTGGTCAATGGGCTGTGAGGGGAAGTGATGTAAATTCCTTCTGGAATAAAATTGTAAAGATCTAGTATGTGACTTTCCAGCTATTTTTTCCTCTGACCAGTAAAGATGGAACATTCCAGATTGTAGAGACTTTGTTAGTCTGCATAGAGTACAGTTCCCCTTTAAGTGCCTCCCTGACTAGCATTAGTCTTTTACTGTGATGAAAAACACACCCTTTTCTTAGGTTTCAGGGTTAATTTGCTGAGTTTGAATTACCTGGCCTAGCCTATTACTACTGCCACCACGAGGCCAAAGGCAATTTCACATCTCATACATCTTCTTTCTAAGAATACATGTTAGACTAGAGCTTAGCTATAAAATATTCCTATTGAACATAGAGAATCCATTGTAAAGTTCAGTGTACTTAAATTCTCTTCAAAGCGATTTATAAACTATTATTTAAACACCAGGTGTACTTTACTGAGAGGTTAGAACACAAGTTTCTTAATAATAACAATAGCAAACATTTTTTGAACAGTCATTAGTCCAGACATAGTTTAGCCTCACAACTAGATTATGAGTTGAGGTCTACAATTAGCTTCTTTCTACAAATGAGGGAACTGAGGCTTTGGGAGGAGAGGTTAATTACTTTACTAAAAACAGAGCTAATGTGTGGGAAAGTGGGAATTCTAAATGCGATGCTAGAATTCATAGTACAGTACATTATACTTTCCTACTCAGTTATATCTACCCTAGGGAGTTTTACAGTTTGGAAAGAATTATACTAGAATTCCTAGTACAGTACATTATACTTTTTCCTACTCAGTTATATCTACCCTAGGGAATTTTACAGTCTCTGGGAAGAATTCTAAAATTGTAGGCCATGGATTGGCTGCATCAGAGTTAGCTGATAAACTTATACAAAAATAGATATTCTTGAGTGCTTCCCAGCCTTGCTGAATAAGAAGCTCTGTGCATATAAATTTACAATAAAGGCTGATTCTGACAAAGGATGACAGATATTTCTGTTTATTAACCAGAGATAGCACGCTGTGGAATTCGCTTGGTTCCAGAAAGTTTAAAACATACGTTTCTCTACACATTAAAAACAGTTGTGAATATTTTTCGCTATTTCAATTATCTATGTTGAGTCTTTACCATTATTTTTATATCACATTATTTAAAATTTTCATAAGTCACAATCACATAAAATGTGACTGAATTGTATCTTATTTCCAGTTGATTTACTGTAGGAGATGATGATGTATTGTTCTGTCTCCATTGCTCAACCCGTTTGAGGAGGGTCTCAGGACACACTGAAAATGGCTGTACTTTTCTTGTCTGTGCCAGCAATTCCTTTCAGCTCGACATTGTGCTCTGAGCCAAAAGATAATTGTCGTTATGGAATCTAGTGGTGACTTTGCCATTGGTGAGCAGCTTGCTCTCGGTTACCTTCTGCACTACACTCCTTTTAGGAGTCATTAATGGGAACTTAGAGTCCAATATTGTTCTTGATCCTGAAATGCATTTATTGTCATATTCTGAACAGTATGAAAACACATACTTTGGACAACCATTAGATAAAGATTAAGGTATTCCAGCAAACAAATTTGTGAAAGTTTACATTTCTTTTCCTGTCTACCTGTCCCCTTCATCACATGCCTAGATGAGGAACTCTGCTCACCTCTGGGATAACACTTTTTTCTGGATTAGCCCAGAAAGGAAAACACACACACACCACCACCACCACTGTGATCACCACCACCTACCAACTGGCGCCTTGATATCGAGTTATATTTAGCCCATTAAAACACACACACACACACACACACACACACGCACACACAGAAAAAAGTAAGCAGCATCCGTATAATCATTTGCCAATATGCCTTTGGACATAACATACTCTTTGACCTCAAATTCCCTGAGAATCTGATTGAGGGATCACTGGCAACTATGAGATCTGAAAGTTTAGATGAAATAGCTATAACAGGTTCTTGTTGCTGAGCTTTCATTTTACTGTTGTTAAGAAATATTTTCAGACACTATAACCTACAGAGAACTACTGACACTCTAGCTATACTCAAGATAGCTAAATGTAAAATAAAAAGTTATTTTAAGCATCTGTGTAATACTATGAAATACACACAGGATTTTTTTCTGCTTGTTTTGTGTAATTTCTACATTCAACAATACCACCAAAGAAAAAATGAGCTATTTTCGTTCAGCTGTTCTATGCCTGGTTTATTAAATTAATTATTTCCCCTAGTCTCATTAGATCAAGAAAGAAGACTCTGACCTCTTGTGGAGTCTGGGGAAAGCATTTTATTGCAAGAAGAACCACGTGGCCCAACGTACATAGGATTATATGTTTTCTGATTACAGCAGCTAGGAGTGGCTTCTTCGTACTCTGACCTTCAAAATCATTATCATGTCTGCTATGAACTTAAAACTCTTAAATACTGCCCTGTTGTATGATGTGTAATTTATTCAGTGTTTTTATTTAATGGCAGTTTATGTCAGGCATTTATTATGTGCCTTACATTACAGAGTTAAACAAAACCCACTGACTGCCTTTAAGGAATATAGCCTTTTAAGAAATTGCATAAAAATAAATACATAATTATGATGTAATGTGAAATAGCATTAGCAGAGAATTGTACAGTGTTTTAAATCTCAGATGTATTTGTATATACCTTATCCTCCTAATTTGTAAAATTTCAGAATACATTCACTTTTTAATTTATTCACTGTCTCTATTTCCATAATAACTTAAATTTATTTTAATGGTCTTCAGTATTTGTTTATTTTGTTTCACTTTGATTTTATTTTTTAATATTTCCTAACTGGAAGAGTATATCCTCTAGAATTTGTTAAATATTATTTTTATTGAAATTAAAACAAACACAGAAGATAAACTACATCAGAAATTTATATGTCAATGAAATATCTCAAAATGAACCTGACCATGTGACCACACCCTAGAGTGGTGTGCTGGAAACAGCTTACATTAATTTTTGAGAGTCAATTGTTAAATATTCTGGTTGTTCAACTGCTTGAAATGGAGCATGGCAAGAGTATTTAAATATCAGGTCCTTTGCTTCCAGAAAGCAAGTTGGTAAACATTTATTATCACAGATTAGTCACTGCAGATTAATAAAGAGAGCATCATCAGCTTCCCTGAAGCCATGCCTGTGCCTATTTCCAGTTACTAATCACTCTGTCTTCAAATTAACCATTAACTTCTATACCGCAGGTTAATTTTACTATTTTGGAATCACACAGTGAGAGAAGAGATTCACTGGGGTCTAAAAACTTAAGCAATTTTGGCAACTCTTTTTAAATAAAAAGAAAACTATAAATAGAAAATTAGGTACGGAGCCTTAGATGAAACTTGATGAAGTTAAGGGAACTTTATTACCTTTATAGTAAATTTAACTGCATCAGTATATGTATTCTTTTTTTTTGTCTGGCTTCTTTCACTTAGCTTTGTGTTTGAGGGATTCATCTATGCTGTTGCATGTAGCAGATAGTATTAATATGGGCATTTTGTTGTTTGAATTTTCCATTATGTGCTTTATTTTACTGCTGAGCAATATTTAAGTTGTTTTTAATTTGAGGCTCCTACCAGTAGTCTTTCTTTAACATTGCATCACATGACTTTTGGTGCGCAAACGTTGTACTGTGTTAGGAGTATGCCTGTGAGTGAAATTGCAGCATCAGCCTGTCCATACTTCAGCTTTAGTAGAAATTGCCAGATAGTTTTCTTGAGTGGTGGTACAGGTGTACAGTCCTGAAAGCAGTGTATGAGAGTTTTCATTCTACATTATTGACAAAACAAGGTATTGTGAGAATTAGATTTTGGCCATTTTGGGGTTTGTGTGATGACTCATTAGCTGTAGATTACTTTGAGATGAATTTTGGACCTTTAGATATTTTATTCTCTGCAGTTGTTTTGTGCATTGAAAAAAATTAAGTTACCTATCTATTTTTAATGATTTATAAGAGTTATTTTTGTACTATGGATATAAGTTTCTTGAGGGGTATACTCAATGTAAATATTTTCTCTTTTCATTACTTTGGATTTTCATTTTCTTAAAGGTTTCTTTTAATAATCCTGAGTTCTTAATTTTTTAGAAATTAAATTAAAACTTTTAATAGCTAGTGCATTATGCATTCTGTTTACAAAATATTTACCCAAGATCATTAAAGATATTCCCTTATATTATTTTCTAAATATCTTTCTTTCTTTACCTTTCAGTTACTGAAAAACACCTATCACTATTATGGAAGATTTTTCTGTATCTTTCAGTTGTCAAGTTTTGCTTTATATAATTTGAATCTATCATTCATTGCAGGTAAATTTAGACTTATATTCATGGTGAATTGATATGTTCCTTCATTTTCAGTGCTGTGTCTTGCCTCAAAAACTGTCTTTATTTGTATGCTTACAATAATTTCTTTTTATTTAGTAGTCACATTGTACACTTTTCCCTTCCTTATATTTTCAAGCTATTTGCATCCTTATGTTTATGGTGTATCTATTGTGTCTACTGTTGTTTTTTTATCTAGTCTGACAAGTTTTGTTATTTAATAAGATTATTTAATTCATTTACATTTAATAGTTACTTATATATCTGGACTTAAATCTACTACCTTCCAGTTTGATTTATATTTCTCCAATATGTTCTGTGTTCCTTTTTCTATGATTCCTTTCTTATTGTATAGATTATTTTAAATAGTTTATGTTTTCCCCTATTGCTTGTTAGTTATGTATTTGTTTTTTTGTATTACAAGAAAAAAAGATTGGTTTCTCCTTCGTATGCTCAAAGAGATTGCATAGAACTGGAATTATTTGTTGTTATGTGTATGATAGAATTCACCAACGAAGCATCTGTGCCTAAAGGTTTTATACTGGTGGTGGTGTATGTGGGGAGGCAGTTAATCATGAATTTGATTTCTGTAGCTATTAAACTACTATTTCTCCTTGGGTTAGTTCTGGTCATTTTTTTATGCCTTTGAAAAGTTGACTACTTCATTTAAGTTTTTGACTTCATTGCCCTAACATTTTAATAATATTATTATTTTAACACATGTAGGATTGTTTGTGATTTTCTCTCTTCCATTCTTAACATAGGTCTTTTCTGCCTTTGTTTTTCCTTGAATAGTCTAGCTTGAAGTTAATCTTTTTATGAACAAGTTTTTGATTTTATAATTCTTTTAAATTTATTGAGAATTGTTGTATGCACCAGCACAGGCTGGTGTTTCATGTGTATTTAGAAAAATAATGTGTATTCTCTGAGTTGACTGTACTAAAATGTTAATTAGATTCATACTTATTTTGTTTCTACTTGTTCTGTGAATTATTGAGGAGGGAGTCTTGAAATTTCTAGCTTTAATAGTTGGATTTGTTATATCTCT
This sequence comes from Plecturocebus donacophilus, assembly GCA_004027715.1. Classification (NCBI taxonomy): domain Eukaryota; kingdom Metazoa; phylum Chordata; class Mammalia; order Primates; family Pitheciidae; genus Plecturocebus; species Plecturocebus donacophilus. The sequence continues at coordinate 34,203 of PVKP010016036.1, read as the reverse complement.
TTATGTCTGTTAGTTTTTGTTTCTTGTATTTTAAAGCTCTAATTTTAGGTACATAAACATTTGTGAATTTTTATTTCTTCTTGAAGAGTTGGATCTTTTAAATATATAGTTAATTATCATTATTCATGGTAGTTATTTTCCAAAGTATCACTGGGAACACTGAATTAGTGAATACTGAACCATAGATCCTGGAGAAACTGTGTACATACATATGTAGATTATTATCTTAAATCCTACATACAGTGCATCTTGGTAGATTCTATTTTATTTGTTTTACAAAACAGAAAATTAGATTCAGAAGTATTAAGTTAATAGCCTGAGGCTGTCCCACTAACAGGTTGCCAGAGTGGGGATTTAAATATTAACTGTCCTCGGAGCCAAAGCTTCTTGCACTACACTGCACTGCCTCACACAGTCTCCATCTTCTGGTCATCTCTATATGAGAGCTAAAAGAAGGCAGAGTAGTGCCTTGTTCAACTTCAGTTAGGAACATGAATCTTGGAAGACTAAAATTTTTTTGCCTCTGTGTGCAGGTCTATGGATAATTATGAAAGTATGAGGAATATTGATTTTGGGGTTATGAATAAATCTTAGTGAGTAGGTGAATTTAAAAATATGGAATTCACAAATAATGAGGATAAACTATACCTCCTTATTCCTGGGAAATTATATTCCTTGTTTTGAAGTCTATTTTATTGACGTTAAAATAGCTGCTTTACTTTTCTTATGGTTATTATGTTTGCATGGTTCATCTTTTTCCATCTTTTCACATGTAACTTATCTGTTTGTTTGAAAGAAGTTGCTTTTGGATAGCATACAGTTGGGTCTTAATTTTTGATAAAGTCTGATAATCGTATCCCATTAATGTTTTACACATTTATGTTTAATATAAGTACCATTATAGTTTAAGTCTCCTATATGGCTAACTTGTTTCCTATTTGTTGAATCTGTATGGTATTCATTCCTGTTTTTGCTATTTTCCTTTTCTTTGCAGTAAGTGATTTTTAGTATTACATTTTATTTTCACTTGTTTCTTACTGCTATACCTCCTTTATTTATTTATTTATTTATTTTGCTTTGGCTCTTGGGCAGAGAATCTTGTGGGTCTTCAAGCCATGTTAAGGAATCTGTGAAGTCAAAGCCATTTTCTCAATAATACTAAGAGTTATTTGCAGTTTTACATCTCTTTATTTCACTAATGTACCATGAGGGTTTCAAGAAGCTATATGTCATGTTAAAACAGATTAAAGATACATACGGATATGGGACTCTAGCTCTCTTTTCTCAGACCAACATTAAGGAAATATCCAAAATATAAAATAATGACAATTTAAACTACTTCTGCTACATACAGTAATTTCTCATTAAAATATATTTGTATGTTACCATATATTGAGTTTTGCTATGGTCTGAATGTTTGTGTTCCTCCAAAATTTATGTGTTGAAATCCTTTCTCTAAAACTGATGGTATTAGCAAGTGGGGCCCTTGTGGAGTGATTAGATCATGAGGGCAGAGCCCTCATGAATAGGTTTACTGCCCTTTTAAAAATGCCCTAAAAGAGACCGCTCACTTTTTCTACCTTCTGACGACACAGCTAGAAAGCATTGTCTATGAACTAGAAAGCAGGTCCTCACGAGACACTGAATCTACCAATGCCTTGACTTTAGACTTCCTAGCTTCCAGAGTTGAGAAAAATAAATTATAATTGTTTATAAGCAACTCAGTTTACAGTATTTTGTTACAGTATCCCAAAGAATATATAAACACCATTTAAAAATTATTTAAAAATTAGTTTATAATATGGTAAATACTATATATAGAACCCATATAAACAAGCTCTTTAGAGTCCTCGATAATTTTAGACTAAAGATTTTCTAATAGAAAACCACTGCTCTAAGTTTTATCATAGGCAGCTTTAGGATTACCACTTAGTCTACCTGCAAATAACATTATTCCACATTGCATATAGTATAAGAGCCTTGAAACAGTACACTTTTATTTTTCACTTCCATTTTTTGAGCCATTGTTATTATACATTTTATTTCTATGTATATAGAATATTTTATCATTAAATATTATTTTACATTATCCTACATAGTCACTGTTTGAGTAATCTTTAATCCTCTGGGAAGATACAAAAATTTCCTTCAGGTGTCATTGTTTTTTCTGCCCAAAGAATTTCCTTTAACATTTCCTGGAGTGTGGCCTGCTGTCAATGAATTTTCTGCAAACAGAGAAATCTTTATGAATCATAAAGATCAGTTAGTTTTGATGAGTGACAGAATTAGAGCAGACATCAAAAATAGGAGAGAGATATTTCAGAGCTGGAGTTGGCAATATTTAGCAACATGGATGGGGGATTGAGTGTAACATGCTGAAATGCTTCTTAAACATCATAGGCAGTGAAATAAGAATAAAAGATTAAATACTGAGAAAGGATATTCAAAAGCATTATTATAATTTGCAGATTGTAAGATTGTCCATTTGGAAAATCCAGCCTAGAATCAACCAAAAAAATCACAAAACTTATTGAGTTAATGTTAAGTGTGTAAATATAATAGCTTTCCTATATACAAGAAATAACCTGTTAGAGTATACAGTGGTAAACAACATCAGAAGCAAGAAATAACCTGTTAGAATATATAATAGTAAACAGCAGCAGCAGCGACGAAATCAATTACAAAAATGCTTGATCAAAATATAACAAACACCTAAAACACCTGGGGTAAGAAGCAAGCTAATAAGGAATATAAAGAGTCAGTGAGAGGAAAACTATAAAGGACTTGAAGGAAAATTTAATAGTTAGAAAGATATACTTTGAAATATGAGGTTTGATATTTTTTATTTTATTTTTTAATATTTTATTGCATTTTAGGTTTTGGGGTACATGTGAAGAACATGCAGGATTGTTGCATAGGTACATACACGGCAATGTGGTTTGCTGCCTTCCTCCCCATCGCCTATATCTGTCATTTCTCCCTATGCTATGTCTCCCCAACTCCCCACCCACTGCTGTCCCTTCCCTTGTTCCCCCCTACAGACCTCAGTGTGTGATGCTCCCCTCCCTGTGTCCATGTGTTCTCATTGTTCAACACCCACCTATAAGTGAGAACATGCATTTGCTTTTCTGTTCTTGTGTCGGTTTGCTAAGAATGATGCTTTCCAGGTTCATCCATGTCCCTACAAAGGACACTAACTCAGTTTTTTATGGCTGCATAGTATTCCACGGTGTATATGTGCCACTTTTAAATTTGTCCATCATCAACAAATCTAGATTGAGTTAATTTATAATAAAAACTCAAGTGGATCAATTTGGTGATTAGATAAAATGATCCTAAAGCTTATTTTGAAGGAATGAGAGCACAATATGAACAATACATTTTTTAAATGCTGAAGATACTTGTCCTCAAATATTGACAAATATTATAAAGTCATAATAATACCAGTACCAGAAGGAATAGATATATTGGTGACGTAAAATAAAATTCATGGCCATATTTAAGTGTATATCAGGATTTAGTTTGTGATAAATATGAACCAAATTGGTGGGAAAAATAACAGATGATAGTATTGAACAAAAAAGTTGCCATTTCTTAAAAATAAAAATAGATTTTTACTTTATAACATATGTTAAAATAAACTTCAGCTCTTGATTCATTTTTACTAAATTGCTTGACATCTTTGGATACAGATTCAATGCTATTCTTATGAAATCACTAAGATCATTCTTCACAGAATTAGAAAAAACTATTTTAAAATTCATATGGAACCGAAAAGGACCTGAATAGCCAAAGCAATCCTAAGCAAAAAGAACAAAGCTGAAGGCATCATACTACCCAATTTCAAACCATACTATAAAACAACAGTACCCAAATAGCTTGATGCTGGTAGAAAAACAGACACATAGACCAATGGAACAGAATAGAAACTGAGAAATAAAGCCACACACCTACAACCATCTGATCTTCAACAAAGCCGACAAAAACAAGTGATGGGGACAGGATTTACTATTCAATGAATAGTGCTGGGATAACTGCCTGACCCTATGCAGAAGATGGAAGCTAGACCCCTATGTTTCACTGTATACAAAAATTAACCAAAATTAATTAAAGATTTAATAGCAAGACCTCAAAGTATGAAATTCGTGGAAGACAACTTAGGAAATATATTCCTGACATGGGCTGTGTTAAATAATTTTTTGGCTAAGTCCCCAGAAACAATTGCAACAAAATCAAAAACAAGTGGGCCCCAATTAAACTAAAGAGCTTCTGTACAGCAAAATAAACTATCAACAGAGCAAACAGGCACCATACAGACTGGGAGGATATCTTTGTAAACTATGCGTCTGACAAAGGCCTAATATCCAGAATCTATAGGGAACTTAAAGAAATTGACTAGCAGAAAACCAGATAACCCCATTAAAAAATGGGCAAAGGATATGAACAGACAGTTCTCAAAAGAAGACATACAAGTGACCAACAAACTTATAAAAAATGCTCATTATCACTAATCATCAGAGAAATGAAAATCAAAACCACAATAAGGTACCATCTCACACCAGTCAAATGGCTACTGAAAAGTAAGAAAAAAAAATAAAAGATGCTGGTGAGGTTGTAGAGAAAAGGGAACATATATACACTGTTGATGAAAATGTTAATTAGTCCAACTACTTTGGAAAGCAGTCTAGAGATTTCTCAAAGAACTGAGAACAGAGCTACCATTTGACCTAGCAGTCCCCTTAACCACATGAAAATAATCATTCTGCCAAAAAGATGCATGCACTCATATGTTTATTGCTGTGCTATTCAAATAGCAAAGACATGGAATCAACTCAGGTGCCTACCAATGATAGATTGGATAAAGAAAATGTGGTATATGTATGCCGTGGAGTACTATGCAGCCATAAAAAAAGAATGAAATCATGTCCTTTGCAGCACCATGGATAGAGTTGAAAGCCATAATCTTAAGCAAATTAATACAAGAACAGAAAACCAATTACTGCATGTTCTCAGGTAAAAGTGGCAGCTAAGCACTGAGCACACATGATGGATATAAATATGGGAACAATAGACACTGTGGACTACAAGAGGGTGGAAGGGGGCAAGGCTGGGTTAAAACACCATCTATCAGATACTATGCTTACTACTTGGGTTATGGAATCTATACTCCAAATCTTGGCATCTTGAAATATTCCCGTGTAATAGACCTGCACGTATACCCCATGTATCTAAAATAAAATTTGAAAAGAAAAAAAATATAGACAGATTAGAGATTTGAATGTAAAAATAAAACCACCACATTACTAGAAAAAATATAAGTAGATGTCTGTATCATCTTGAGTTTGAGAATTTTCTAATATGACAAAGAGAGCATCAAGAAAATGACTTATTTGGGCTCATTCAAATTGTATAAATTTAAAACCAGGTACCATCAAATTGTGTTTATAAGTTTAAAATGAATCCACAAATTATAAAAGCTTATAATAAGGTATAAATAAAATTAATATATAAACCCAGTTTATAAATATGGGAAAATGTGTATATGCTAATTTAAAAATGGACAAATCATGTATCCTGGTAATTTGTAAAATAACCAATACGATGGACAAAGAGGCAGATGGCAAGATTTTTAACCTCAGAAGTCATGGAAGAAGATGTTAGAGGAAAAGATTAGATCACTTGAAAGAGCACACAGGACAGGTCGAATAAGGGAAAATAAAAACAGAAAAGAACAAGGAAAATGTCAAAGATAAAATGTATGATAAGTTGTATTACTTTTTATTATAAATACTTCACCCTCCTATGTGAAATATATTACTTTCCTCTGCAGTGAAGTCAGTTTGGCTATGTAATTTTCTTTGGCCAAAGAAGTTTTACAAACTACTTTGTTCTTTGTCAGATTTTTTTTTCTCTTGGCTACCATGATGGGGAGACAATAACAAATGGAGACTGCTTAGTTCACGTGGATCCAGAGTGAAAAGTTCATGCAGCAGTTCCACATTCAAACTGTGCTGGAAACATAGCCTGCCTGGGACATATATACCTTTGTTGTTTTAAGTCACTGAAACAATGGGGTGATTTGTTCCTTTCTTATAACCTTGTGTGACCTGACTGATAATTTCTGGCCTACTATATGTTTCTGGCTTCTTATTGGCAAATTGACCAACCAGGTAGAGCAGAGATTCCCAACAGAAAATGTAACCTGTCTAAAAAATGTGTACAAGAAAGAGGGAGTAGGAGAGAAATGTTAACAAATCAGGAAAGAGAAAGTTAGTAGGAGAGAAATGTTAACACATCAGCTGGTTTTGAGTGGGAAGATTTAGGCAGCATGGAATGAGAAATAAATGCAGTGAAAAGAAAAATGGTAATAGAGAATTGAGTGTCAGATGTCTCAATTTGAAGTTTGTATTAGGTTGAAGACTTGACTTGAATGATAGTATTTCATTTTGGAAAACACTGCTGTCTGGTTTTGTTGTATAATTTTTAAGTGTTATAAATTAAACTCCATTTATCCACCCTTCTTTCCCTTTTATTCTCAAGATGTATATTAATTCCAAGTCAGTAACAACAATAAAAACAACATATTAGAGTTCTTTCAGTTTGGAGTTCTTATTTGGTTTATTTTAATTCACTGTTTCTGATCTGACCTATTGGTCTTTCCATTTATTTATTTTTTCATTCATTCACTTACATCATGGTATACATAAAGAAAATACTTATATAGCAGTTACAGGTAAACAGAGGAGACTGCTTGTACTGAGATGTTGCCTAACTGGGCCGGTCAGACTGTTCCATAGCAGAGAGGATCCAGGCCTTGGCATACCTGTAACTCACTGAAGGGACCATTGTTGAAAAGCTCTGTGATAAGTAGTAGTGAGCCTGAAATAAGCAATTGTACAAAAGATTTAGCAGAAAGCTTATTCTTGCTAAATTATGGCAAGTGAGAATTGCAATAAGATGGATTATCATCCATTTTTCATCATTATTCATATCATCCACTTTTTCTTTTCTTTTCTTTTTTTTTATCCGATAGGGTCCCACTCTGTCACCCAAGCTGGAGTGTGGTGGCAGGATCTCGGCTTACTGAAACCTCACTTTCTGGGTTCAAATGATTCTCCCACCTCAGTCTACCAAGTAGCTGGAACTATAGACATATGCCACCACACATGGCCACTTTTTATATTTTTAGTAGAGACAGGGTTTTGCCATGTTGACCAGCTGTTCTCAAACCCCTGAGCTCAAGTAATCCACCTGCCTCCTACAGCGCTGGGATTACAGACATGAGCTCCCATGCTTGGCCATATTCCTCTGTTTCTTAAGGGTAATCCATTAAAAGTGATGGGAATAAAGCTGTTACGACGTGTCTTCTATTTCAGGAATGAACCTGAACTGGCCTCCTGTCTGGGGATATTAACTTGGATTTACATAGCACACTTGCTCAAACATTCCGGTAGTCACTGCTAGAGGCTTGCTTTATCCTAACATCTTCTAATTATCACATTTTCATGATATAAATATTCCTGGACTCAAGTATAATTTCTCTTTCCTCATCTAAAATCACTTCATACTCCCAGCTGTATATATTTTTCCAGGTCTCTCTCTCATATTAATATGTTTCATTTTGTTCAAGTGTATTCAGTGTATTCCTTTAAAATATACTTGTCAAGTATGCTGTATAAATAATTGATGGTAAATTGATATTTTATATGCTCTGAGAGATTATTTCTCTACCTACCTAATACTAATTTATTATGTTTACCAATTATTATTGTTATCTAAATTATTTAAATGTAAATTAATAAAATACAAATTATTTAAATGGAAAAATAAATAGGATGAAGCAGGAACATGCTCAATTGTCAGTGGTCCCATTCTATTTCTGTTCCAATTATTTCAGTCATAAAACTTGTAAGACACCTAAACTAGAGTTTTACCAGTAGAATCCTAATAATCTTTTTTTTTGACATACCAACTGTTCATTTTCCAGGGATGTCTAAAGAATGGCATGATAGCCACAGAGAATGCAGGTAACAGAGAAGCTTTGTGTTACTATAAAGCTGTTTATATAATAAATAGACTAGAATGCAGGTGCCTCCAGTAGTGTCCTGCTGCTGGACCTAATAAAGTGCACTGGCTCAGCAGTTGTAAAGCTCAGAGTTGCTATTTTTGTGGAAAGATTTCAGACCCATGGTGTGAGACTGAGACACAAACTTGTTTGCCTCTTTGGATGACAAACACACATGCTTCTTTGGAGTGCATTAAGTGTGGTGACACAGGATATGTGCACTTCACAATTAACGACAATGGTATAGCAGGTTTGAGATATCCTGAATGTGAGTACCAACTGCTTTTCTTTCACACTATTTAATCTTATTTTTTTCTCTTAACTTCCTTGTCTAACCTTTGCTGGATCCTCTCCCTTCTGACTTCCTTAATAATAGTGAACCTAATGGTGGAGACTTTAGCCCTTATTTTTTCCTTCTCTTCATTTTGGAGTTCAGTATCAGTTACATTTGATAACACCTACATCTGTGTCTCTAGATCAAACTTTACTCTGAGATCCAGTATTGTATCTTTAATCCGCTGACATCTCAAGTTCAGCTCATCCTGAATGAGTTCCTAATTGCAGCTTTAATATACAACTAATGGTACCATCATTCACAGAAAAACTGAAACTCAACAGCCATGGTGTTATCACATTACTTTCTTTTCCTTTGCTCCCTCTAGCTTATTTATTTAATTTGTGTCAATTGTATTTCTTGAATATTTCTTGTATGTGTTCCCTCTTTTCATCCCCTTTTGAACTGGTCCTTATCACCTCTCCTGTGGACTATTATAATAACTTATTAGCTCTAGCTTTCACCCACATCCATATCCCACATGAAGGATATGAATATATCCTTTGTAATGTCTTATTGTCTACACAAAGGATCATGATTCTAAAACACAAATCATATCTCATCACTTCCCACATTTCTCCACACTCTGGTCCTTAGCATTTATATTTGTGTGCACGTAGGACCTCTATGACCTGGCATCTCTACTCATCCTGCTGAATTCCACCTGTATCACTCACTGCACCTGGAAGTGAGTACACTCTGCAGCTTCACACCTGTTGGCCATGTATATGCTTCTCATCTGAAGTAGCCCTTCACTCCTTGTCCACTGGCTAACCCTCAGTTTTCCATTTAAAATAGAAATCAGCCCAAACACCCACTGTGCAAATTCCTGGTTTTTCTTTTGCTTGTATGTCTGGGCTGTCACTTTGTTTTTCTTCCTCAAGGCTTATTTTAGCTATTACCATAGGCAGTTTTAAGTCTGCTTACGGGTCAAGTTTTACAATGGACTGTATGCCTCTTTTGAAAAAGAACCATGCCCCAGACTTAGCTCAGTGCCTGGCACATAGTAGATAATCAACAAGCAATATGACGGAGTAAGTAGATGCATAGATTTTTGCCTTTAAAAATAATTTAGTACCTCTCCTCTTTCTGCTGTACTAGGAGCAGTAGTTTGGAGGTGCCTTGGTGATGTATTTATTTTATTTGCCTATGGGATTAACAAGGTTATGGCACTTTATAGATGGTATGGTGGCAAAGGTATTTGTGAGGGCCAAGAGTTGGCTGTGCAAGATTTCTTTTAGTTATTTGTACTTTCGTGGAATTAAAACCTATTTTTCTATTCTGGTTAGTGTCTTGCATGTCCAGATAGAGACAAAAGTGATTGACATTAAAAAATATTGTTTGATGAGACTTTAAAATAATCTTTGGGTCTTCTAGAAAAAAAATTTGGTGTGGTTTTTACATATAAATACAAATGCAAAATCTGTACTTTCTGAGTAACCTGTACAAAGTTTGTACAGTGACCTATGTCTAAGATGCCCTGAAAAATGTAGGTGATTTTAAGCAATTCAGACTTTACAGGTCATACAATGTATTTTTTCAGGCTCTGTGAGGCAGTACTATAACAGAGTCTTTGGGACAAAAAGGGGGTTTGTTTTTATTAAACAAAACATGATGTTATACTAAGAGCAAAACTATTGTTTTTGACAAGGCATGTAAGAATTCAGTTAGACCTGACTCAAATGAAAACAAAATAAGCTAGTTTTGATTCAAAAGCTGCGGACATTGCCTTGTTGTGAAATGAAGGGTCCGTGAGGTTGTAGTCATGGCAACCAGTGTGGAGGGAGCTGAGCTTTGAGCGCCCTTGTCCTCCATCACTGTCAAGTTATAGATTCCCTATTTGGAGAAACAGTATCGGCAAGTTGGTAGTAAGAAATCACCAACTGAACCTTTTAACACCAACAAACCTGTATTTTGTGTAGTGAACTAATGGTTATGACTGTTAAGGTTACCTCCTACCAGGTTACAAATTGTAATTATTTCCAATAAAAATCCCGAAGCTTTTGGTTTTATTTTTACTGCTCTTTACAGATAGATCTTGCAAAGGTTATTCTTAATTCATTGCGTTTCCACATGGGCCTCTGTGTCGGGAAACAGTTAGTTCTGGTTGTATCAGAAAGAGTGTCCTGTCATTTTCGTGTCCACCCTGCCTTGGTAACTCTCTTAACAACCCTGCACGATAAGCTGTCATCATCTGAAGAAAGAACTGACAGCGCAACAATTTTCTCAATGTAGGGATGAGACTGAGGGGACACAGTGGCTTCAGGAGGTTTGCCTGTAGTTCTTTTCAGTAAAGATTAGATCCACTGCCCTTGACAGGCCCCTCAGAGCTGGCAGTGGTGTCTGAAGCAGAATCTTGGTTCCAACTTTTCCAGAAGCTTCCTCCTACTCTTCTCCTCTTCATTACCTCTTTACCATTGTCACAACAATGTGCACACAGGGAACTCTTGTTGATTAGTTAACATCACTTAATGATGGTGAGGGTAGAAGAGAAAGAAACCATTAGAAAAGTGGAATAATAATAACATAATTTCTGAACTCTTTATATGAAACTTTGTGCTAAACATTTTATATACGATTAGTTCTTTCAATTCTCAGTAATCCATTGAAGCAGATCCTGTCATCTCTATATTGCAAATGAGAAAATTGAGTCTCTGGGAAGTTTCACAACTTGTTCCAAGGTCAGCAATTGGCATGTGTGAGAATTAGGAGCTCAGCTTTTCTGAATCCAAAGCCTGGAGGAGTTGATTTTTCTTTTGAGCAAAAGAAGTTTATTTCATGGCAGCTCTACCATGCTGGAGGCTAGAAGTCCAAGATCAGGGTGGCAGCATAATTGAGCTCTGGTGAGGGCCCTCAGCTCACAGATGGTACCTTGTTACTGTGTCCTTACACAGTGGAGGGAGTCATCTCTCATGCTTCCTCTTCTTATAAAGGCCTTAATCCCCTCATGGGAACTCCACCAAAGGCCCTGTCTCCAAATACGATCACATCAGGGTTTAGGTCCTCAACGTATTAATTTCATGGGGACACACACATTTAGATTATAACATGAAGCTTGTAACTAGCCCAAGGCAAGAACTTTGTAGTATCGGTGTGAAGAGTCCTATATGCTAGACTTGCTGAGGGTGGGCTTCCAAAGAAGCACAAAAGAATATTCCATGTGGTTATATGGAGTGATCTCGAAAGAGTCAGGCAGTTTTAAAAGTTGTAATCAAAAATGTATTGGTTTTGAATATGAAACAATATAAAAACATACAATGAAAGAATATCTTTTACCTACCAGATCCCTAGTTTGACAGCTCACAGACAAATAATCTTAGTACATTTTGTCTGTCCTTCCAGAAGCAGTCTATAGGTTTGTAAGAATCCCTTTTGTTTTGAGGACAATTTGACCACATCTACGACAAATTTACAATTTATGTGCATTTTGACCCAGCAATTGTATGTATGGATACGGTAGCACAGGCATTAAGAGCTATATGTAGAGGAACATTTAATACATTATGCATGCCATTTATCCTATTTATTTGTCCTGTTATCACTGAAATGGAAACATGTAAGCCTGGGTTTCTTCACCTCTCTACTGCCTCTCAGCACCAGGTATTCAGGGCATTAGGCTGTCAGATTGACCTTAACATGACGTTTGCCTTCTGAATAATTCCTTTTGGTTTTCTGTTTATTATGGGCCAAGTTCATTAATTTAGTCAATAAAATTTATTGACTACATCATATGTGCCATCCAGTATTTTAGGCACTTGAAATATTTGTGCATAAGACAGATTATGACTTGGCTCCTATTATTTAATGAAAGACAAAAGTCAAGCAAAAACCCAAACAAGTAAGATTATTATAGGTAGTTATTCATGTTCTGAAGGGAAACAACCCAGTGATGGACGGTGTCTTATTTAAGAAGATAAGGTGATAAGGGAATAACTGCTTATGAAGGAAACATTTTCTCTATGACTTGAACAATGGAAAAGGGGCACCCCATCATGAATTAGGCTAGGACATTATCTAGCAAAAGTTCTGAGGGAGGAATTTACTTACAATGTTTCAGGAATTGAAAGGTCAGCATAAATGAGGCAAAGGAGAAATGAAAAAAAAAATGTCACAAGATAAAACTGAAGAAGTGTGCAAGGGTCAGATCATGTGAGATAATGCAGACCTGATAAAGAGATCAGATTTTATCCTGAAGGCAAAAAGAAAAATTTAGAAGGTATTAAGCAGAGTAGTGGCATGACGTGATTTATGACATTAAAACAATTCCACTGACTGCAGAGAATGGATTATAAAGAAAGGACAAGAATGGGAACAGGGAGATCTGTAAACAAATTATTAGTATAGTCTGGATTAGAAATAATGGTAGCTTGGATTGAGCTGGTGGTAGTGACACAAGGGGGAACTGGACAGATTCAGGTTACATTTTGGGTGCACTGTGAATAGGGCCCGCTGATACATTGGATATGCCAGTGTGAAGGGCAGGGAGAATTAATGACAACTAGGTTAAGGACAGCTCTGCAGGTAATTATGTTAAATGAAATAATCATGTACACAACAAACATCACACATTCTGACTTATCTGTGGGAACTAAAATTTAAAACAATTGAACTCATGGAGATGGAGAGTAAAAGGGTGATTATGGAAAGGATGGGGAGGGTAGTTGGGGATGGGCAGGTTGGGAGGTATGTGGAGATTGTTAATTGGTACAAAACATTAGAATGAATAAGAACTAGTATTAACTAGCACAGCAGGTGACTGTACTAAAAATAATTTAATTGTACAGTTAAAAATAACTAATAGTATAATTAGATTGTTTGAAATGCAAAAGATAAATGTGTGAGGAGATGGAGATTCCATTTTTACCCCGATATGATAATTACACATTGCATGCCTATCAAAATATCTCATGTAGCCCATGGAAATATATACACCTACTATGCACCCACAAATATTTTAAAAATATTTAAAAAAGAAAAACAAAGTACAACTTTGAAGCCTCAGCTTGAGTGGCCAGGTGAATGCATGTGACATTTACTGAGATGCAGATAGGTGAATCAGAGAAGCAAATTGTGTACCAGTGACTAATCGGGTGCTGTTTACATGGTAACGTTTAATAAATATTTATGATATTGACATGTAGAAAAGTCACTGTACTTAGCTAGTTTCTCTAAAACTCCAGGTGAAAACATCCACTGAACAAAGCTTACTGACTAGAATCCTGTTGCCCTGTCTTTTGAAAATGTCAGTTCGGTCCCATTCATCACTAAATAGGCATAATCATTTGTTCTCTGAATTGTAAAATTGCCTCCTCATAATTCACCAGCCTTCTCTAAAACCCTTATTAACCCACTGCAAGAAATACTCAGTTCCTAAGTGAAAACAATATTTGTGTATCAGCCAGAGCTGGAGAGGCCCATTGTCACTTTATGAAAATTAGCTTTATTTTTCCTTGTGGAAAATTGCAGATTCTTGCAATTTTAATATAAAATGTGACTTATGTTCCATATGATAAGGAAGCTAGCTCTGATCATCCAGATTGTCCAACAAGACAGACTTATTTTTTCACTTATATTTTCATTGCTATAATGTCAGCCTGAGAGCTCATTAAGGTTTTTAAGGCATCATATCCAGGGTATAAAATATTTTTATCGAGAAAATGAATTTTCTCTTGCCTTGAGAATAGCTCTCTAATTAAAAGCACATACCATTAGTGCAAGTATATCACATTAAACATACACTCTGATGAATCGATAATGTATTTCAATCTCAAATCATAATCATTTTATTACTTTTCTCCAAGAAAGAAACCTCCAGTAAAAGGAAAAAAAGCACAAAGACATTTCTAGAAATAGGACTTTTCTCAGCTGGCTGAAGTTTCCTTTGACAGTCATGGTTTCCTAGTGGTTTATAATCATTTGATTTTTATGTTGTTGTTATTTCTTTTGCAGCCATCTGGCTGGCATTTGAACCAGCTGCCTCCCACCTACCATCCTACTCAGACTGTTATATAACTGTTTAATATTATTTTGTAATAATCTAAAAACTTTTTATCTTCTTTGAAGAAGCTACAAGAAAAGTTATATCTATCATCATTAAAATACCCTCCATTTGTTCTACACATGGATTATATGAAGAGTGTGGTCTCTATCTTACTGCAGCCACTGAATAGCGCTGGTGGAAAATGATTGTCGGCTGTTGTCACAGAATCAGCAGTTAGGCAGCATATAATACATTAGCTTTCAAATTTTCTTCATTAGAAACTCTCCAAGTTTGATTTACTCAACTGTATGGAGGTTAAAGATCTGCTAGTAAAGCACTCATCATTAACAGTGATTATTCATTGTCACTCTTGAGTAGGCAAATTCTACTTTTGGAGATTTTCTGTGCTAAAGAATTAATGGGAGCTGAGGAAGCAGGGTAGGAAGCTCCAGGCCACAACTCTAAGGTTTGCGACTTAAAAATGGAAAAAATTATACACTGCATTATTACTTGCTATACTCACCCTACTGCACGATGAACACCAAAACTTATTCTTCCCACTTCATGGTAACTTTGTACCCGTTGACTAACCTCTCCTAGTCCCCACTTCCCTCTTGCCCTCTTCAGCCTTACATTATTCTACTCTTACCTTCTACCATCTGACATTATAATATGTGTGTGTGTGTGTGTGTGTGTGTCTGTGTGTGTATGTGTATATATATATATATATATATCCTTGAAACATTCGATTGCATCCCATAAATATGTGCAATTACTATGCATCAATCATAAATTTTATAAATGGAGAGGAACCTAAACACCACCATCACGTGGGCAGAGTTGAGTTCTTGTCAGAGTAGAGAGGCAAAAAGTGCAGGCTGCAAGGAACACAGAGGTGACCAAGACAGTCAAATGGCCTCTCAGCTTGACTAAACTCTAGACAGGATTCTTCCTAACTTTAGATATCTGATCTCCCTTTTCTTAGAATATTTACTTGAGAACATTTGCAACTGTAAATTTTACCTTTTTGAACATTTTCTGCAAGTCAGGAATGTCTTTTTCAAAAGCCTGGGAGCCAGCCAGGTGCAGTGGCTCAGGCCTGTAATCTCAGCATTTTGAGAGGCTGAGGCAGTCAGGTAACTTGAGGTTAGGAGTTCGATAACAGCCTGGCCAACATGGTGAAACTCTGTCTCTAAAATACAAAAAAAATTAGTCAGGCATGGTGGTGCATAACTGGTAGTCCTAGCTGCTTAGGAGGCTGAGGCAGGAGAATCACTTGAACCCAGGAGGTGGAGGTTGCAGTGAGATTGCGCCACTGCACTCCAGCCTGGACAATAGAGGGAAACTCCATCTCGGGGAGGGGGAGGAAATAGAAAACAAGTCCGGGAGCCATTCCTTTAAAAGGCCGTTATAAAAACAGATAGAGCCCCTCTCTCCAGTCTGTGTGAGGGTAGGGGCCTAACTTTGGTAAGTATCGATAAGAACAGATGGCCTAGTCACATTCACCAATCTCCTCTACCTTTTGGAAATTTCTGTTTGGAAAATCGGGCAAACGGGTCTTGAGCATTTGCCTCCTTAAATGCTCCAGTCTTAAGTAGGTTATGGCTCTAAGCTACTCCCCTCTGCTGTTCTAAGCAGTTCTGAGGAATCAGCGATGCTTTCAAAGTGGATCTTTCAAAGCAGATTTTACTGCTTTCTTCAGAATCACTTGGATAACTAATGAAATACAGATCTCTGGACCATTCCAGAAAGTTTTAAAATTAAACTTTCTAGGCATGGGGCCTGAGTATGTCTCGCTTAAATAAGCCTGCCACTTCTTTCTTTTACACACTAAAATCAGAGTATAACTGCTCTATAGTAAGCAATTAAATCTTTATAGAAAGAATAAAATATGAATAAAGTTATGAAAAAGATACAGTTTGAAAAATAGAAAAATTTTAATTTTAAAAAAATGTGAAAAGCACAGAGGTGGAGATTTTCAAAATATATTGAGATAGAAAGTAAATCTTAAATCATTTGATTTATCTTGCTGCCTGTATTCAGTTTTTCCCAAAAAGAACCTTATCAACTAAAACTACATTGTCCTCTTAACATTTTTGATTGAAGAAAATTCCAGAATTTTTTTTATCTTTCAGAACGTACAATTATTATGTTTGGCAATCTCTCTTTGTAAATCATTTTGTTGAACTTACTGCAACTGAAAATTGTTTTTCCTTGCCCTGGCCATTGGAATTGTGGGAGAGTAGTTGTAGCCACAGGAAAACAGAGAAAAACTCTCCTTTTTTTTTTGCATTTACTTTTTCAAGGGAAAAATTATATCTTAAAAAATCAGTTTTTTTTTTTTCTTTTAAATCCTGTGATTTGTGGGACAAGAAAAATTGTGTCCTAGATCAACCTCTAGATGGTCCACTGACTCTCAGCCAAGTGCTTTGGTTTACTTTTAGAGGGCCCTTGGTCAGAGAAATGTATTCTTTTTCTTGATCCTCTTATCCTTGTGATTAATAACTTCTATTCTCTTTAACATCTATGATGAAGGATGGCTCTGTCAGCTGCTACCTACATTTGACAGTATAAATTTAAAACATCACTTTGTTTCTTTCGGAAATCTTCAGTTTAGAAAAATTTCCACTGTGGAATAAAACATTTTCCACCATTAAATGAAGAAGGTAAAGTCATTCTAGTAGCCCCTAAAATTTACCTTTCTCCTCCTTTCATGCACTTTATTTATTTATTTATTTGACGGAGTTTTGCTCTGTCGCCCAGGCTGGAGTGCAATGGTGCGATCTCAGCTCACTGCAACCTCTGCCTCCAGGGTTCAAGCAATTCTCCTGCCTCAGCCTCCCCAGTAGCAGAGATCACAGGTGCCCGCTACCATGCCCAGCCAATTTCTGTAGTTTTTAGTACAGAAGGGGCTTCACCAGGCTGGTCAGTCTGGTCTTGAACTCTTGACCTCAGGTGATCTACAAGCCTCGGCCTCCCAAAGTGCTGGGATTACAGGTGTGAGCCACCGTGCCAGGCCTCATGCCACTTTCTTTAAAACAAACCCTTCCCTAAGAAAAACTACACATCAGATCTTTCTCTCTGGCAAAAAGAAAGTGGCTTCTCTTAATAATCAATATGGAAAACCATGAATGAAAAGAAAAAACCCAGTAAGATACGTGTAAACAAACAGCCTTCTAGCTTTTAGTCTTAGTTTCCATCATTTTTTGTCCTTTTCCTATCCTTTATAACAGCATAAAGTATTGGATTTGACAGTGGATTTTCCATGCCATGGCTTCCTGCTTTCGTGGGCAAGAGAACCCTGGCGTGGAATTTGGGATCCTTGAATTTGCTCTGACCTGAACTTGTGCCACAGTTGAAATGTGCTGTATCCTGGCTTCAGGAAGGAGAATCAGGAGAAAGTGAGGCTGTTAGAGAAGGCTTGTCCAGACGTGCACGCGCATGTGCATGCGCGCACACACACACACACACACGAATCTGATAATTAGCAATCACTGGAGGAGTGCAGGAAGTTATAAGCATGCTAGATTACTTCTTTGTTTTTATGTTTTTTGTCCCATAGTGGATAGCCCCATCTGTGTGAGAAACTGTACTGCAGCCCTTGGTGTAAGTAAATGCTGCTCATGAGGCCCAGGACCAAAGCTGAAAGTTCTCCTCTCACACAGAGCCTTTTAGTTTGTAGAAGTGAATGAGCTGGAGCTTGACAAGGCACTTAGATTGTAAGAAACACTGTGCCCTAAAACACTTAGCATGTGAAGCTTCTAGCACTCATAAAATTATCTACTCAGAGTAATAAGCTTTGGAGTTTTTATCTGCTCCAATTACAAATTGCTTTTCTTCTCTTCCTTCTCCTCCTCTTCTTTTTCTTCCTTCTCCTCCTTCTTCTTCCATAAGACTAAAGATCATGAAGTTTTGATGCACAAAAAATTAAAATACCATACCTGAATATGTGATGGAACTCTAGGTGGCTAGAGAATACAGGGGTAGGGTGAGAGACAAACACTGATGAAGTGCAGAACAGGGGCAGTGGGGAGATGATGAAAGCAAAGAGGAGACATTGACTCTGCACATACATAGGAGCAAAGGTGGAATAAGAATTTTGCATCTGGGAAGGCTCCGAGCTGTGCAGATGCAAAGGTCCTTCAGTGGTGGCCTACACACCTGATAGAGATATTATTATTTTTTCATTGTTGGTTAAACAAGTGCTATGTATCAGTGTTGTGCTAGATCTAGAGGCTGCTGAGAATAGGACATGACCATAATCTGCAAGTTATACACGTAGAAACTGATCATTGCATTCAAATAGGATCCCAACCAATGAGGAAGTATAGAGTACTATGGGGCACAGAGAGAAATGTGAGAAAGTTAAGGAGGATCAGAATGTGGTCCATGGAAAAAGAGAACATTTTAGCTGGGGATTTAAGAGGGAGACAAAGTATCCAGGCCCCAAAAGAATTGAAAACATGGAGAAATGATTTGCCTGCTTGAGGAAACAGCAGGCCCAAAGACATGTCATGAAAGAAAATGTTGTGTTTAAATAACATTGAAAATTTATGGGGAGAAAATAAAGTAGAGATGAGCTGAGGGAAAGGTGGAGAAGATGAGGCTAACCAACAGTTATCCAGGAAGCAAGAGAGATCTAAAATTCTGCACTACAGGAGCATACGCAGAACTCACAGACTGAGATCTGGATGTGTGGTCAGAAGACCAAGAAGCAACAGCATCCCTGTGGAATCTGTGAGGTGGACTTCATTCTGAAACACAGCTCCGAACCAGCAAGTGCTTCTTAGATGTCGTGTTAGGTAGAAACCAACTTCAAGTTGTCAAAAAACAGCATCCTAGCCATGCCTTCTTAGAAAAGAAGCTGTAAATATGGGAACTAACTAAATTCACTGAAATTTTATTGAGTCTTTAGGTGCAAGATAGTATACCATGTGAAATTAATATGACGAACTACTTGCCCCAAGAAGCTCTTAGTGTGTCAAGGAAGAAAGACATGTGCTTCAATCGTTGGAAGAGACTGTAGCATGCTCTGCCTCAGCCAGGAAGGAGAATGAGCCAACTAAGAGGCTGTTAGGTACAAGGCGATGTGCCACATATTTGCATGGAATTTTCAGGCTAAGTAGAGATTTTTGTCCATTTTGGAAATGAAAAAGATTCTTGAAAGGCTATGAAACTTTCTCAAGGAAATTCAGTTAACAAGTGAGTCAGAGCCACAATGAGCTCAGGTGTACTCAGCACTGAAACCTGCCTGTGTGTCCGAATGTGGGCTGCTTTAAATCAAGCAGAATATAAACATCTGGGTTCCGAAGAACTATAGAAAGTTCTCAGATCATCTGGGTCCTCAGTGCTTTTGATCACCCTTCACCATCTTTCCATTCTTCAATGTTTATCACCACTCCCATCTCTTCCCCAAAACCTTCCCACCCTGCTCAGCCGGGGGTGATGTCTTCCTTTCCTAATGCCTGTAGCAGCTGGCCACATTCTAGATATCCAGATTGAACTGTGGTACCTCTAGCGTCTCCTTCCCAAGCAATTCTTCTGTGAGGCAACAGATACCTCAAGGTCTAATGTCAATGAGTTTCACAAGTAGAAAAAGTTACTGCAAATGAAAATTATGTCAATTAACATAGTAATGGGTAATGATATTAGCATGAAAACATCAGAGAGTGTCAAACCTAGAGAAGCCTGCGGATGGGAGTAAGAGAGGATACAGAAGTGACTGAGTTGATTACTGGTCAACAGGAGGCCCCAAAAGAGCTCCCTTCCTGGGAAAATGGAAGAATTATGTAGACACTTGATATTCACATCTGATTCTACATAAAGTGAATAGGATTTCCCTGAAGGGTTTGTTAACTTTTAATTTAGGTTTGGGGTATATGTGAAGGGGTACAGGTGTCATGAGGGTTTGTACATATTATTTCATCAATCAGGTATTAAACCCAGTATCCAATAGTTATCTTTTTTGCTCCCCTCCCTCATCCTACCCTTCCCCCTCAAGTAGACTCCAGTGTCTGTTGTTCTCTTCTTTGTGTTCCTAAGTTCTTATCATATAGCTCTCACTTATAAGAGAAAACAGGTAGTATTTGGTTTTCTTCTCCTGTGTTAGTTTGCTAAGGGTAATAGCCTCTAGCTCCACCCATGTTCCCCAGAGGAAAGGATCTCATTCTTTTTTTATGGGTGCATAGTATTCCATGGTGTATATGTACCACACTGTCTTTATCCAACCTGTCATTGATGGACATTTAGGTTGTTTCCATGTCTTTGCTATTGTGAATAGTGCTACAATGAACATACCCATGCATGTATCTTTATGGTAGAATGATTTATATTCCTGTAGGTATATACCTAGTAATAAGATTGCTGGATCAAATGGTAGTTCTGCCTTTAGCTCTTTGAAGAATCTCTACTGCTTTTCACAATGGTTGAACTAATTTACACTCCCACAGTGTATCCTTTTCTCTGCAACCTCACCATTATCTGTTATTTTTTGACTTTTTAATAATGGTTATTCTGACTGATGTGAGATCATATCTCATTGTGATTTGCATTTCTCTACCAATCAGTGATATTGAGCTTTTTTTCATATGCTTATTGACTGCATGCATGTATTTTGAGAAGTGTGTGTTCATATCCTTGTTCACATTTCAAATTATACTACAAGGCTACAGTAACCAAAACAGGATGGTACTGGTACAAAAGTAGGCACATAGACCAATAGAACAGAATAGAGAGCCCAGAAATAAGCCTGTACTTCTATGACCATCTGATCTTTGACAAAGCTGACAAAAACAAAAATTGGGGAAAAGACTCCCTGTTCAATAAATAGCTAGTGATATGCAGAAGATTGAAATTGGACCTCTTCCTTACACCATACACAAAAATCAATGCAAGATGGATTAAAGATTTAAATGTAAGACCAAAAATTATGAAAACCCTGGAAGACAACCTAGGCAATACCATCCTGGACTTAGGAAAGGGCAAAGATTTCATGACAAAGACAACAACAGCAATTGTAACAAAAGCAAAAATTGACAAGTGGTATCTAATTAACCTGAAGAGCTTCTGCACAGCAAGAGAAACTATCAACAAACAGGCAACCTACAGAATGGGATCAAATATTTGCAAACTATGCAACTAATAAAGGTCTAGTATCCAGCATCTATAAGTAATTGAAACAAATTAACAAGAGAAAAACAACTCAATTAAAAGGTTGGATTTTCCTGAATTAACTCAGATTTAGTTTATTTTGCCCTGCAGAATAGAATCTTAAAACAGAAATAACTTTTTATAAAATAATGAAGTGTTACATTTCTTGCCTGTTTGACTTTATAATTTGAAAGTGGTACCCTCTACATATATATATATATATATATATATATATATATATATATATATATGTATATGTATATATTCTGTCTCTCCATCTAGACTACAAAGTCTCTTAGAGAAGGTACTACATTTCATATTCTTTTATATGTCCGGGAGTTCCTAGCAGAGTGCATTAATCACATCAACCTCAGAGGGCATTCCTTGTGAAATCTCTTTTCTTTCTTCCTCCCCTTCCCTTCTCTCCCCTCCCATTCTCTTTTTACTTTCTGGAAACATACTTTTGTAGCTCACAGCTAGTGAAAAAATATAAAGAAAATGAATTGTAACCTGAGCAGTTGCTGCAAGATTTAAAACATGTTAGCAAAGAGTAGGAGGAGTTTCCATTTTAGCTTTAAAGATGTCCTGAAACAGTTTCCAGTATTGCTGCAAGATATTGCCTCTAACACTGGGAGGCAAGAGTATCTCTAAATCTCATAGTATTTCTGCCGAGTTGAGGGTATTTTCTTGGTTGTCTGAACTAGTTACCTCAAGACTAAGCTGTGTCTGAGTGTTCATGGCATGTGGGACCAAGGGCTTCCTGAGATAGATTCATCATGGGAGAAGCAATTGGAAAAGTCTGTGAAAGAGGCCTAAAGTCTCCTTTTTATTGATAGGTTGCAGATATTTAATGTATTTCACTCAAGCCCCCATTACATATGGATGGCTGGTGATTTCCCATAGTATTGCAATATTCTCTTATTCTGTAACGAGTATTCATGTGATCCCACAATTTAAAAATCTGGGTGAAGTCATAAGAAACCACAATATAAAGAAAAATAATATTTCTTATGTTTCCTTTTCTTTAGTTTGAAAAACACTGTGATAATCTTTTTAGAAGGAAGGGAATTCCATTTGCAAAGATTTATGTAAAGAAAGATTATCTGACTGCCTGCCCACACCCTTAACTGGTGACATTATCTTAATCAGTCTACTATGGTCCTGTTTCTGACTTTTAGGGATTTGATTTAAAAAACTGAAAAGACATCAGTGTAAAAATCTAAATGCCAAACTTTAAGTTTACTAAGTAAACTAGGCGTTACTAAGTAAACTAGAAATATATTTTTCTCATCAAAAAGTTACAGGAAAATCAAACACAAAGATACTTGTGGATAAAAGTTATTTCTGAATTAATTACATGGGAAATAATAAATCTAACGTCTTAATATTCTTAAGATAATAGAGCATTCATTTATTAAACAATCATTGAACACCTTGGGGTGAACTATCACATTTTAAGCACTTTGCTAGATCTTGAAGAGCAGCATGGAATCAAAAAGTCAAAAGTCAAGTTTACTGTCTCAGAAGCTTTCAGGCAATGGGAAGGTGGCCAGAAAACAGATAGCTATGATATATTTGATAAATGCTTTCAGTGAGTCATGTATTTGTTCAGTTTTTAATACACCTTGGGGGTTTTATTCAACATGGGGGTTAAATGGGGGGAAATTATCAGGGTTTCTACAGTGGGCAACACCTGGGTTACATCATAATCCATGAACCATAAGCAGAAGTCCTTGAAGGAAGAAGGAGGGTAATGCAGACAGAAAGGAGGCGTCAAACAGAAACAGTAGCTCAGGCAAAGACCCAGATCAAAGGATACCTTGGGATTTTCAGACAGTAAGTAGTTCAACTGGATTTGCAGATGGTAAATAGTTCAGCTCAACTGGAGCGCAGTCTAAGTCTAGTTCTGAGTGTACTGGGTGCAAAAAGATAAGAGTGAGTCACATAAAAAAACCACAGTGGACTCATCTCCAAACTGTGAAATATTTAAAGCAGAATTAAGAAAATAAAAGGGACAGCTTTCTCTTTTAGAGCCGTTTTTCTTTTGCTTTGGGCTTTTGGTCATGATATGTTATATATGTTAAAACATTGATCATTTAAAATTTCTACTTTTTTATTTTGTTAATTTTTTTCTTGCAACACTTCTACTTCAACTAAGTGTTAATATTTGTTGACATACAGTTACTGGTAATAGCCTTTTTATTCACTTTATATCCCTTTTTCATTATAGCATTGCTATTATACCTTCTTTTACATTTTTTACATAATTATTCTTGTCAAGTAGTTGCCAGTTTTATTAGTCTTTGATTTTGTTGCTCATCTCTGTTATAGACTTTTCTATTTAATTTTTGATCTTTATTCTTTAATTCCTCAATGGAATAATATTCCATCTTAAAAATGGATACAATTCACATTTGGAACAACATGAATTAATCTAGAGGGCATGCTGAGTGAAACGGACCGCTAGGTAGAGAAAGACAAATATCACATGATCTCACTTAAATGAGAAATTTAAAAAATGAAAGAAATTCTTCAGTGTTTACATTTCCGTATTTCCTTAGTTCTTAAGTTGGATGCTTAGCTATTAACTTTCAATTTTTTAGTGTTCTGTTATAAAAATTTTAGTCTGTAATTGTTAAAACTGTTCTAAAACCTATTTCAGCTATATCCTATGTAATATTTTCACATTTCTTTCCATTAAATTTTTTTAAAAATTTCTATTGTAATTTCTTCATAAGCTCATTTATTGATTAGAAGTTTTCTTAATTTTTTTTTGGTTGTTGCTTTGAAAACTCATTACAGTTTTTCTATCTGTGGGTGATTTTAAAATTGATTCCTCTTATGACACTTAAGTTTAAAGTTTGTTTTTTAAACAAATAAGTTTTAGAAACATCATTTCATTTCATTCAAAATCTTTGATTAGATGTTTAAGTTTTTACTCCATCCTCTATGTCTTTTAATCTCTCATATTGCTCATCTTCTTGTCTTTCTTTTCTGAATACTGGATAATTTAATAAGTCTTCCAGTTTTTTAACATTCCCTGAGTTTTTCTTCATTCTTCTGTCTCTATGTTCACTGAAGTACAATTTCAATTACAACTTCTATTTTGAGATGTTCTTTTTGGTTCTTTTAAAACTTTTGGCAATATTACATACTCTTACTTCTCATTCTGATTTTCTGGTCCCTGTTTTATTTCTGGAAACACATTAAACATACCAATTATTTTGTAATATATCTAATATCTGAGTCTTTATAGTTTTATTTGTTTATTCTGGCTTTTTTGTCCTCATGAAGTCTTATTTCCTTATGACTTTTGTGATTATTCACTGTGTTTATATTCCCTGAAAATGTATCAATTGAAATCCTTTGATATGTGAGTCAAAAGTTGGTCTTTAGAATGCATTTTCTACTGCTTTCAACAAACACCTGAGGGTATTAAGCACCTAGGATTAGTTTGAGCTAAATTATGGAATTGAAGGTTTTTGCTACCTATTATAATGAGACTACCTATTGTAGTCAAGCATTTTCAGGGGAAATTTTATTTTGTAACCCAGTGCTAAGGATTTTTACAGGCAATTTTCCATGCCTCCCCCTTGAATGGGGGACACAGATTTGTTTCTTAACATCTTTATGTGGAGGAATATTTAAAGTACTAATTTAAAGTGTGGACCTTCTGTTAGACTCTCCATTTTGGGAAAAGGCTGTAAGGCAAACGTAAGCTTCAGTGCTGTGTTTACTTCTCTGAATTCTGTTTTCACTAAGATTGTGGCTTCAGGGGAGTCTTTTTATTCATATTGACCAATAAATGTATTTTTGAAGAATGCATTAAAAATATTTTATCTAAGAGATTTTAAGTTCTCAGGGTGAAAACTGTCAAAATATCTAGTTGTACATATATCCATTAGTGGAACTCACCTTTTAAATTATAGGTAGCTGATGGAATTTTTTTGGTTTGATAGAGTTGGCATTGTCAGATTCCCATTTTCTTTCACACATTAACATAAGATTAATATGTTATTCATCAGAAAGAATATAACTGCCTCCTCCTTTCCCTTACCAGTAGTTATTGACTATTGAAATATCAAACTGATTTTGGAGGCCAAGGCGAGTGGATCACCTGAGATCAGGAGTTCAAGACCAGCCTGACCAAAATGGTGAAACCACGTCTCTACTAAAAAAATACAAAAATTAGCCTGGTGTGGTGGTGTGGGGTTGTAATCCCAGCTGCTTGGGAGGCTGAAGCAAGAGAATCACTTGAAACCTGGAGGTGGAGGTTGCAGTGAGCCGAGATTGCACCACTGCACTCCAGCCTGGGAGACAGAGGGAGGCTCCATCTCAAAAAAAAAAAATCAAATCAAACTGAGACTAAACATAAGCAAGAGAAGCAACATTACAAGAGATACAGAAGCTGGCTTATACTGAAAGCAGGCAAGGAATAAAACTGACATGGAGCTATGGATGATTATTTATATAACAAAAAAGTAGCTAAGCTGAAGTTATTATCCTTCAGATATTCTAATACTACTTTTCTGCTAGATAAAAACGTTCTTGGTGGTCAGCTTTAATCAATGATAAAAAGAAAATTTAAAATAAAGGAAGGTGGTCAGGTCTTACTCTAGCGATCTGTCATCCATGTAGATGTTACGTGTGCATTGTGATTTGGGATGGGAGTAGTGAGAACTGTAGAGTCTTTTTATAGTGTAGATGAAGCAAAATCCCACACTCTCCTACCAGAAAATTAAAGGCACTCAACTCGGCCATTTGACCCTGTGTCATTCCATAGAAAGCATTCAAAGCACAATGATGACATTACTGCTGACACTGTAGAGGCCCAACAAAACTAAAAGAAGAAAAAGAACTGTACCTCTTTAGAAGAACAAATTAAATATGTATAAAATATCCTCCACCCTACCTTTACTCCTCCACAAATCTGACTCAGGGGATATTTGGAAATACAGATTTGACAAGTCAAACATAAATAACCTATTTAGTTTCTTGGTAGCTGAATATATTTTTGTTGTTAACCTGGAGAGATGGCAAAAAAGGAAAGCAACTGTTTAAGAACCCTGTGGGTAGCCTGCTCAGGAAAATGACAAGACAAAATAAATGGCCTTTTTCATATTGCTCCCTAGTGCAGGCAGAAAGGAATGGTGTTATTTCTTGCATCTGACATAAATACTGGATTTCCCAATTGCTGGAGTAGATGTGACTATTTGAGATATTATGTTCTTATTCCAATGATTTTAGGGACATTAAGAAAAGAAAATGATGGCAGGATGCACAAAAATCAATGTTTCAAATAAGTGAATTAGGTTAAAAAAAGAGATATACAATATATTGGGGGAATTAAAATTGTAATAATCACAGATTTTTAAAAAAATATCACATAGAACTTTCAAATTTACTCTATTTTTTCTTATGTTTAAAACAGCAAATATCTGAATCAGTTATGTTGTTAATAGCTAATAACATGATATTTCATTAAGTTACAATTCCCTGTGAAATAGAATATATTTGCAGACAGCAACAATAGAAAATAGAATAGTCAATGTGTTATAAGATGATTTTCTTTCTATGGAAATCCAGTGGCATTAATTACATTGTAGTATTTTATATTTTCCTTGGTTGGAGGATTTTGAACTTGGCTGTTGCTAAGATATTAAAGACTCCAATAATTATAGATATTATTAAGCTCAAGGAAAATGCTAGGTCTAGTATTTTCAGAAGAAAAATTTTGTCATCTGGTTTATTTGATTTGCTTACACAAATATTGATAAAATTTAATTCATCAGTGAATAACTCTTATGATTCACACACAAAATACCTCTTGAAGCCAAATGAAAAAGGGTAGAAGAGAATGCTAAACGAAGAGTCTAAAAACTTGATTTTAGGTTGTGATTCTGCAACTAACTAGCTGTACAGTGTCCCTATTTTCAGAATTTCTCTGAGCTGAAATTTTTAACTGTGAACCAAGGAAATTGGATCAAATGCCTAACTTAGTCTAAACTTTATAAAGATTAAAAAGTATATTATTTAGCAGGATGATTTAGGTGCAAAAGATAGAAACCCAACTCAATGTCTCTCTCTCTCTGTGTGTGTGTGTGTGTGTGTGTGTGTGTGTGTGTGTGTGTGTGTGTGTGTTTGTTTTAACTGTAAAGGGAATTTATTGCTTAACTTGGCTGAAGATCTGAAGGTAGAGCAGCTTCAGGTGTGGCTGGGTCCAAGGGTTTGACTGGTAACCTCAATCCTCAACTTTTCTTTGTCCATTTCTTGCCTTGATAATGCTTTCCTTTGCTTAGATCAGCTGGTCTCATTCAGTAACTATGAGTTACTTATAATTCCAGACTTACTTATTCTGCATTTAACAGTGCCAGAGAAGGAGAACATCTCCTTTCTAATAGTTCCAACAAAACCCTTTGCCTCACTTGGGTCATATGCCTCTCCCTGTTCTGTGGATATAGATGCAGAATTCTCTAATTGGTCAGTCATGGGTTATGTCTCTATCTTTATGTTGAAAGGAGGGGCTGATACAGTGGCCCAAGTGTGTAATCCCAGCACTTTGGGAGGCCGAGGCAGGCAGATCACTTAAGGTCAGAAGTTAGAGAACAGCCTGGCCAAAGTGGCGAAACCCCATCTCTACTAAAAATACAAAAATTAGCCAGATGTGGGGGTGCATGTCTGTAATCCCAGCTACTTGGGAGGCTGAGGCAGGAGAATCACATGAACCTGCGAGGTGGAGGTAGCTGTGATCCAAGATTGTGCCGCTGCAGTCCACCTGGGCCTGGACATGACCTTGTCTCAAAAAAGTAAAGGGAGAAAACAGATGACCAGGATGGTAAGGATCCCATAAAAGTAAATTAAGATTTTGCTATTTGAAATGGTGCAAGCAAAAACAAAACACACACGCACGCACGCACACACACACACACCCCCACACACAGAGAGAGAGAGAGAGAGAGAGAGAGAGACAGAGAGAGAACATATTAGACAAACAGAAGTAACAAATACTCAGCACGGGAATCTTCCCTGTTTGATAGAAAAATTAGTCATATGAATTTATTTATATTTTCTTGATATTTAAAATGGATTTGCAGTGTTTTTATAATCGAATATCATTTAAAAACCAGAAAATAAGTATAGAAGAAATAACATATTTGAAAGTCAGCATTTTGCAACCTTCAGTGTTATAATTTATTCAAAGAGAATTGTCAGCTTAAGCTAAAAGAAATTTAACAAATGTCATGTGGAATTTTAACTGGATTTTGGATTAAAAAAGAAAGAAACTACTTAAAATCCCTTTTGGGATAATGGGAAATTTAATATGGACTAGCATTAATGATATTAGTACATTTGTTTGATAATATTGTGAGTATGTGGGCACATGTCTCTAGTCTTAGCTATGCTGAAGCATTTGGGGGTGAGGGTGGTGGTATCTGCAGTTTACTTATAATGTTTCAGCAAGATAATAAACACACATATATGCATGTCTGTATATGTACACATATTTGTATTTATGTCTATATCTTTCCATTGGAGAGAGAAAAAAATCCTAACTAGTATTGTATTTTCTTAAGCAATAATTTGGAATTGATTGTGTAATTTCCTCAGTGTCCTCAATAAATGCATGGGTCAGCCTTTGGGAAGTTATTATTAATCCCATCACTCCAGCCTTTAGATCCTTTTCCATTCCTCCACTCTGTGCTTTTCCCCCATCCATAGAAAAATAAATGGTGCTGAGATATCACTGTTCAAATGTGAAGACTTCCTGTTGTCAGTTCCTACCCTTATCTTAGCTGTGCCAGTTACTGTTAATAAATTGCCAGTTATTTGCAGATTCTATTGCTTTCTTCTGGAACCAATGAATGGTGTTAGTTTTGTACCCCTGCAATCAGTGAAATTTGGAGTGATCCCCTTAGCTGTTCTGTAATACAAAGAGTTATAATTTGGGGGACTTTTACTATATGGCAGCATAATGTTAAAGGATGTATTGCTCCCAGGCAACCTATGATTAAATAAAATTGTTACCTCTGTTGCTACCCTAAACAAATCATCACCATCTCTTGCCTGAACTACTACTGTACGTTCCCACAGCTTCCAGTACTGTTCCCATGCAAACCCTTTCCACAGTAGCTAGAAGCACATCGCCATAGATCAGGGACAGGAATTTTTGCCTATAGTTACAAAATCTTCAGCTTACATCAATTCCTGGTATATTGATGGTTCCAAATAAATATTGCTTGATGGAATGGGTGTCACTTATTTCCTGAAAATACTTTACTGGCTTATCTTTTTATTTAACATGCAAAGCCCTTACCATGGCTCACAGGGGACCTTCCATGGACTTTCCCATGATGACCTTTCTTACTGCCCATAGCACATTCTCCTTTATTCATGCTAGCCTTCTATCTTTAGGCATGCTAAGTTTAGCCCTGCCTCCAGGCTTTTTGCTCTTTTTGTTTGTTTTTTCCTTATTCTGGAATCTTCTGCCTCTGGATCCTTCCTTGGTTTGCTTTGTCTTTTCATGCACATGTCAAGTCAAATGTTACTTTCTTAGAGAGGTTTTCCTAGACTGCCACCCAATTTTAATTAATCCCTTTAGCCAGACACTGTTGATCACATCACCTCAATTTTTCTGCACAGGCCTAAACATTATCTAAAATTACCTTTTTATTAATTAGTCTATTTTCTATTTTCCACTACTACAATGCAATCTCCACATGTCAAAGGACTTTATAAAATGAAAATTTATCACAATTTATAGCTCTTAGAGTAGTGCTAGTAGGTAGGTCTGCAATGAATGCTTTTATTATGAATGAATGAGGAAATGGAGGGTTAAAGAAGTAAGTAGCATGTATATTTCTGATAATGTGAAGCTAAATATATAAGTTCATGTATTTCTGAACTTGTAAATATTCATTTTATATATGAGCAGGGTCTTATGTTCCATCCAAGGACAAAATTGGGGACATTCTTATCTTGTTATTTAATGTAGTTGCGATATTTGTCCTTTCCAAATCTCATGTTAAAATTTGATCCCAAAGTTGGGGGTGGGGCCTACTGGGAGAAATTTGGGTCATGTGGGCAGACCCGTCATGGAATGAGAGCTGACTGCTAAAAAGAGTCTGGCACGTCTATTCTCTCTCGCTTTTCTCCTCTCTTGCCATGTAATACCAATCCCTATTCCCCTTCTGCCATGAGTGGAAGCTTCCTGAAGACCTCACCAGAAGCAGATTATGATGCTATACTTCTATAGTCTGCAGAACTGTGAGCTTCTTTTCTTTATAAATTACCCAACCTCAGGTATTCCTTTATAGCAATGCAAACAGATTAAGACAGTATTTTACTCACTTTTCTCTGATTCTCTATTATAATACACCATGTGCTCAGTTATAGACTCAGGTAGAAAAATGGTACAGTAAAATATTCTTAGCTTGTTTCCATTGCTATCACATTTTAAGTCTTTTCTGATCTTTCAGGCCAACATGTCTATACTATCTTGTGTTTTATCTCGGAAACAATGAGAATATGGAAAGAGGAACTGAGAAAATTTACTGAGAGTAATAGATAAACTTCAACAAAACTCTGTAGAGATGAACCAAACAATTCCTGCAAAAATTCTGTCAGTTACATGTGCTCGAATTGTTTCTTCTTGTTGTTAATTCAGTTACACAAAATTGTGTCAATGTGCTTTGAAACAAGGGGCATTTTAGTTATTTTTCTCAAACAAAGTAGAGTATCTTTATCTGGCAATGATATATATGTTAAAAGTCTTCATATTTGTACATAATTTTAAGTATTACAAAGTACTTTTACCTATATTCTCTTGTATTCATTTTTAAAACAGTCCAAGGGGGTAAGCATGTCGTAAATATTCTTCTTTAGCAAATGAGGGCATTTAGGCACAGGGTAATAGGAAAGCCACATTAGGAACCACATCTCTGTAACAATAGACAAACTAGAACAGTCAGAGCTGGAAATTAAGTCTTTTGATTTCTCCTCCAGGACTGTCCTTTTTTTTGTGAGACAAAATACAGATAGATAATAGTATCAATAGGTAAATGTTAGAAAAATAGTATAGCAAATAAAAATATTCTGAAACTAAAAGAACAAAAAATCCTGGAACTTTCAGAAGGTGTGTGGTATCAATATTTTGAATGAGATGTAAAAAGAGTGAGTTGTCATTGTTTTAAACAATGGAAATTGCCAAATTAGTAATTTTAAAAGAAGCCATTAAGAAAGCATGCTTATTAGATTAAGGGCTTATATTAAAATCTCACCTTCAATGTTTATGAAAACTATACCCTTCTTGAACATCAGCTAAAGTACTTTTATTTTTTGCTTGGCTGAAACTGTAATTTAGACTTATGTGATAATTGAGACTGAATAGAAGCAAATTTTACTCAGTTTGAGTCTGCCTTCAAATGACATTTGTGGATAAAAACTTAAAAATTTAGGTGATTATGTATACAATTTTTATTTTATAATGTTAAACTTTTTGATAAAGATAATGCTTATAAACATGAATTTATAAATCAGGGTTTCATTAGAAAACAGGTGGTACACTCAAATTGGATTTATTCAGAGGGGTTTATTTTTAGTGGTGTGAGGAGGATACAAGGTAGTCTTCCCCCAGTGCCTTTATAGAATTCTTTGTTAGTGGAACCAAACCAGAAGCCAGGAGACAAAGTCAACCTCCAAGGGCAAAGGCAGGATATAGAAAGCTGGAAATAGATCTGGAGATGCAAAATGAATGTATTCTACAGAGTGATCTGATGAGAGGGCGTGGTGGTGGTAAACACATGGCAGTGTTTGCTGTCTTGTCCATCCCTATACTTAGAACTTTACATTCGTTGACTTAGTCCTCACAGGAACCCTGTGAAGTGAATAGTATTCTTCCCATTTCACAGGTGAAGAAACTGAAACCCAGAGATTACTTGCAATACAGTATGATGCATTTCTTAAAGATGTATTTGTAGTTATCCTT
Organism: Plecturocebus donacophilus; assembly: GCA_004027715.1. Lineage (NCBI taxonomy): Eukaryota > Metazoa > Chordata > Mammalia > Primates > Pitheciidae > Plecturocebus > Plecturocebus donacophilus. The sequence continues at coordinate 1,691 of PVKP010016036.1, read as the reverse complement.
GGGAACAGACAGCCCATAAGGAAAGAGGAAAATAATGTCAGTTTATACAGGAAGAATTTTCCACAGAATATTATGATTATTTCTCTTAGAAATAATCAAAGAATAATACTGATCTCTTTATAGTTAGGTGTATGTTTTGATTTGAAATATGTAATAAAGTAGAGATAACTTTAACTAGCTAGATCTTTTCTGATGTCAAAATTTGCCAAATATAGTCTCACTAGATAAAATTAAGAAGGTAAGCCAAAAGTGATTAGTCTTTCACTCCACTCTCAATCTTTTGACTAAACTTTAAAAGAAAATAAGCCAAGGAGATATAACTGTTGGTTATAGCAACTTTGGAGAAACTGCACTGGAAACAAGTTGACCCCACTCCTAATACTTGAGACCCTGACTACACAACCCTACTACACTGTCTGTCTTAGGACAGTAAAGGGAGGAGCCATATAGTGAACTCATTCTCTGGGTAGGTTAGGAGCACATCCAACCTGGCCAAGACCATGGGTGTGAAGATGGATGGGGGAAATGGGGACGTGTTTTCATTTTCTTCTTTGTTTGCAGTTTTTAACAAAAACACTTTTCCCATCTATTTTATAAGTGTCTGCTGTAAACATGGCTGAAATTGACCCTCACTGTAGGGCTCTGAGATGCTGGTAAGTTAGCACAGAAATCTTCCTGTGGTACTTTCCCAGGGCCATGAGAGGACACTGAAAATGGATCTTGTAACCAGATGTGCTTTCAAAGTCCACCTTCCTACTGCTTTGCCCATTACCTCTCCTGACCTTTTCTCTGTGTCTGCATAATAGGCACAATCACATGGCAAGAAAAGATACAATTGACACATTGGTAGTTCACATAAATTAATATGTGGTTACCCCCTTTGTTTTTATATTCTGCTGCATTCCAACAAGACACAAAACAGATGCCCCAAACGGCTCCAGAGGGCGCAGACCTTCATGACCTATTTAGAAAGAAGTGATGTAAAACAATTTTTACTTGACAGGTAGCATTAAATCATATCTTAAGAGACTTTATTAGAATCCTCTTTAAAGTCTCAATGAGTTGCTAATGTAAATGTACCAATATCAGATTTACCAGAAAATATGACCAATGAAGACAGACCCAAATCCCTCTAGTATGATTGTCAAGGATTATAAAGATTCAGGATTCAAAACTGACAAAATTATATGAACTTTTTCTATACCCATTCCAGTCCAGCTTCTGTCTCTGTATGTTTTACTTTACCTTTCTACAAAATGGGCATTCTTTAAGGATTTTTTTTATTGTATTTTAGGTTTGGGGGTACATGTGAAGAGCATGCAGTATTGTTGCATAGGTACACACATGGCAGTGTGATGTGCTGCCTTCCTCCCCTTCACCTATATCTGGCATTTCTCCCCATGCTACCTCTCCCCAATTCCCCACCCCCCACTGTCCCTCCCCTATTTCCCTCCAACAGACCCCAGTGTGTGATGCTGCCCTCCCTGTGTCCATGTGTTCTCATTGTTCAACACCCACCTATGAGTGAGAACATGCGGTGTTTGATTTTCTGTTCTTGTGTCAGTTTGCTGAGAATGATGGTTTCCAGGTTCATCCATGTCCCTACAAAGGACACAAACTCATCGTTTTTTTATGGCTGCATAATATTCCATGGTGTATATGTGCCACATTTTCCCTGTCCAGTCTATCAT
>PVKP010016035.1:0-49113 GCA_004027715.1 Plecturocebus donacophilus | reverse complement strand
CACTTTTAAGGCCATCATGTGTCCTCTTGTTCATACATTTGTCCCCACCAATCCTCATGCTAAAATCTGATCTCCAATCTTAGAGATGGGGCCTAATGGGAGGTGTTTGGGTCTTGGAGGCTGATACCTCATTAGATTAATGTCCTCCCTGGCAGGTAGTTGGGGTGAGTGAGTTCTCACTCTATTGGTTCCCAAAAGAGCTGGTTGTGATAAAGAGCCTGGCACCTCTCTTATCCCTCTCTCTCACTTCCTCTCTCACCATGTGATCTCTGCATGCACTGACTCCCCTTCACCTTCCACCATAAGTGGAAATAGCCTGCAGCCCTCACCAGAAGCAGATGTTAGTGCCATGATTCTTACACACCCTACAGAACTGTTGGTCAAATACATCTCTTTTCATTATAAATCACCCAGCCTCAAGTATTCCTTTACAGCAACATAAATGGAGTAAGACAATACAAATAGTTAGAGCAGAGATGTCCAATCTTTTGGCTTCCCTGGGCCACATTGGAAGAAGAAGAATTGTCTTAGGCCACACATAAAATACACTAACACTAATGATATCTGATGAGCTACAAATAACAATTGCAAAAAAATCATGTAATGTTTTAAGAAAGTTTACAAATTTGTGTTGGGCCACATTCAACACTATCCTGGGTTGAATAAGGCCCATTGTCCATGGGTAGAATAAAGTTGATTCAGAACATTTAGCTTCTGCTTGAAGAGTTAATACTCTGGTTGGTGTAAGAACTACAATGCAAAGTCCATTCCTTTTCTCATTCAAGGCAAATGAGTCTAGGCATTGTACAAAATAGTGTCTTCCCTATTCCAGTTTGAGTTACCCTCATAAGATCCTTTGATTGAAGAACTATTGGTTATATCTGTGACAGAGTTGGAGTTGGCTTTAGAAAACATGCCTTTATGTTTTTTTCATAACTTCAGGGCCTGGTGTGGTGGCTCACGCCTGTAATCCCAGCACTTTGGGACTCCGAGGCGGACTCATCACATGAGATCAGGAATTCAAGACCAGACTGGCCAACATGGTGAAACCCCGTCTCTACTAAAAATACAAAAAGTAACTGGGTGTGGTGGCGGGCACCTGTGATCCCAGCTACTAGGGAGGCTGAGGCAGGAGAATCACTTGAACCCAGAAGGCGGAGGTTGCAGTGAGCCGAGACTGCAGCCACTGCACTCCAGCCTGGGCAACAAGAGTGAAACTCCATCTCAAAAAATAAAGAAAGAAATAAAAAATAAATAACTTCAGGATAAAACTTAGACATCATAAAATTTGCAAGTGAGATGGGGATGAGACCTTTCTCACTATCTTTCAAATCTTCACACATTACATTACACTCTTCCTATCTCCAGTTTTCTGCATGCACTTATGACATTAGACTTATTGCTGACTATACACAAGTATTTCTCCTAATTTGAGGTAAATCTGCCCACTTCTGTTTTTCCCATCATATAATCTGTGCTAGAATTTGGACCCATACTATCAATGGTTGATTTTCTATAAAAATATTGTAGTCTTTGTTAAATTTCTTAAAACAGAAAGTGGGAATGCAACAGTACCAACACTGGATTCTGAATTGTAGTTTTTAGTTTTTAACAACAGTATTGTCTAAAATTGTTTAAAACAGCTTTATTTGCCAGGTGTGGTGGTTCACCCCTGTAATCCCAGCACTTTGGGAGGTTGAGGCGGGTGGATCACCTGAGGTCAGGAGTTTGAGACCAGCCTGGCCAACATGGTGAAACCCCATCTCTACTAAAAGTACAAAAATTATCCAGGTATGGTGGTATGCACCTATAATCCCAGCTACTCAGGAGGCTGAGGCAGGAGAATCGCTTGAACCCAGGAGGCAAAGGTTGCAGTGAGCCAAGATTGCACCATTGTACTCCAGCTTGGACAACAAGAGTGAAATTCCAACTCAACAAAAAAAAGAAAAAAGCTTTATTGAGATATCATGGACAGTCTACAAAATTCATTCATTTAAAGTCTACATTTTAGTGATTTTTATCACATTAGTAAATTGTGAAATGATCAACGATATTTAATTTTAGAACATTTTCATCACTCAAAACAAATCCTGTACCCATTAGCAGTCACTCCCTATTTCCCTTTCCACTCAGGTTCTAGTAACCACTAGTCTATTTTGTGACTCTAATATTTGCCTACACTGGAAATTTTATATAAATGGAGTAATATGTGGTCTTTACTGATTAGCCTCTTTCACTTACCATTACTATTTTCAGTGTTCATTCATGTTGTAGCATGTATTTGTACTTCATTTATTTTTATGGCCAAATAATAATTCATTGTGTACATATACAGTTGACCCTTTAACAATGTGGGGGCTAGGGGACCTGACCTCCTGTGCAGTAAAAAATTCAAGTATAGGCTGGGCATGGTGGCTGATGCCTATAATCCCAGCACTTTGAGAGGCTCAGCCAGGAGGATTGCTTGAGCCCCAGAATTTGAGACCAGCCTGTGCCAACATGGTAAAACTCCATCTTTTCTAAATATACAAAAATCAGCCAGGCATGGTGACACATGCCTGTACTCCCAAGCTACTTGGGAGGCTGTGAGGTGGGAGGATTGCTTGAGCCAGGGAGCTGCAGTGAACCATGATTGCACCACTGCACTCCAGTCTGGACAACAGAGTGAGACCTTGCCTCAAAAAAAAAAAGAAATCAAATGTAACTTTTGACTCCTCCAAAGCTTAACTGTTAATAGCCTACTGTTGACCAGAAGCCTTACCAGTAACATAAACAGTTGATTGTCACAGATTTTGTATGTGATGTGTAAGCTAGAGAAAACAAAACGTTATTAAGAAAATCATAAGATAAAAGACATTTACTATTCATTAAATGGAAGTGGATCGTCATAAAGGTCTTCATCCTCATTGCCTTCACATTGAGTAGGCTGAGGAAGAGGAGGAAGAGGAAGGGTTGGTCTTGCTGTCTCAGGAGTGGCAGAGGCAGAAGTGGAGGAGGTGGAAGAGGTGGTAAGAGAGGCACGCATATTGAGTATACGTTTTATTAAAAAAAATCATATATAAGTGGATCCATGCAGTTCAAACCCCTATTATTCAAGGTTCAAGGGTCAACTGTACCACATTTTTGTATCTATTCATCAGCTGATGGACATTTAGGTTGCTTCTATTTTTTAGCTATTAGGAATAATGCTGCTGTAAAACATTTGCGCACGTTGTGTAGATATATGTTTTCAATTTGCTGGTGCATATACCAAAGAGTAAAACTCCTAGATCGTTTTGTAGTTATATGTTTAATTTTGTGAGGAATTGCCAGGCTGTTTTCCAAAGTGGTTGCACCATTTTACAATTCCAGCAGAAGCTATGAAGGTTCCACTTTCTCCATGTCCTTATCAGCACTTTTCTGGTTTGCTTCTGATTTTAGCTATCCTACTGGTTTTGAAGTAGTATCTCAATGTGGTTTTGATTTACTTTTCCCTAATGACTACTGAAGTTGAGAGTTTTATATGTTTATTGGCCATTTATATCTCTTCCTTAGATACAAGTCTATTCAGACACTTTGCTCATTCTTTTAATAGTAACCAACCTCTTTCCCTGGAAATTTGCTGAATTCACTTATTATTTCTTTCTTCATGTATAAAGGCTGTACTTTCCTGTTTCTCTGTGTGCCCTATAATTTTATTGAATACTCAGTGTTTAAAATAATATGGCAACTCTGGAAATCATATTCTCCTGCAGGATTTGTTGCTTCTCTGTTGTTCTTGTTGCTGCTGCTGTTTATTTAATAACCTTTCAGAATTAATCACGTTATGTCTTAATTTTTTTGATTTTTGAGACAGGTCTCACTCTGTTGTCTAAGGTGGAGTGTAGTGGTGCAATCATGTTTTACTATTGCCTTGACCTTCCAGGCTCAAGCCAACCTTCCACCTCAGCCTCCTGTGTTGCTGGGGCCACAGGCACATACCACCATGCCCAGCTAATTTTTATGTTTTTTGAAGAGATGGGGTTTCCCCCTATTGTCCAGGCTGGTCTTGAACTCCCGGGCTCAAGCAGTCTTCCCATCTCGGCCTCTCAAAATGCTGGGATTATAGGCACGAGCCACCATGTGAAGCCTGTCTGTAATTTTTATTGTGTGTGGCCACCAAAGTCTCTGCTTGCTTAACCTAGTAGTCAGCTAATAATTGGACAGAGATCTCTTTTAATGCCTTCAACCAGTAAGTCTCTCAGTCTTTGCTGAAGGTTTCATTTTTTGGTTTGTCTTTTTTTTTTTTTTTTTTTTTCTGAGATAGGGTTTTGCTCTGTCACTTAAGCTAGAGTGTAGTGGCAGGATCATAGCCCACTGCAGCCTCAAATCACTGGGCTCAAGCAATCCTCCTGTCTCCGCTTTCCAAGTAGCTGGGACTACAGGCACATGCACCACTATGCCCAGCTAATTTTTTTTTTCACTTTTTTGAGGGAGACAGTCTCATTATGTTGCCTAGACTGGTCTTGAACTCATGGCTTCAAACAATCCTCCTGCCTCGGCCTCCTAAAGTACTGAGATTATAGGCATGAGGCATCCTGCCTGGGCCTTTGCTGAAGGTTTCTTTGTGTGGATTGGGGCACAGCTTTAACACTCTGCCAGGCAGTTTGCAATTCTGCTTTAGCCTTCATTTCCTGCATGTGCATAGCCTCAAGGTCAGCCAGAGATGAGAGATTAGGGCCTTTATAGGCGTTTCTTCAGCATGTGCACACTTCTTGCAGATGCCAGTGAATTTCTGTGTCCCAAGAATATACTGGAGCTTTTCAAAGACCCTTTTGGGCATCTCATTCCCTAGTTTTTCCTTTTAACTTTCTTGGTCAGCCTCTTATTAGCCCCAACTGGTAACATCACCTCCAATGACTTTGATACTAAGCCATCGTCACTTTTTATTTTCCACAAATGACCTAGGGATAAGACTGTTTGTATAGAGTAACCTCTGAGCCAGGTTAAATAAAGGCAAATTCTGAAAATGGAGCTTTCTTGGTAACTGACAGATGGGTCAAAGAGTGATAGGCTGGGTGTGGTGGCTCATGCCTGTAGTCCCAGCACTTTGGGAGACCATGGCTGGAGGATCACTTGAGGCCAGGTCTTTAAGACCAGACTGGGCAAAATAGGAAGACCCTGACTCTACAAAAAGGAAAAAAGATTGGGAGGCCAAGGCTGGAGGATTGCTTGAGGTCAAGAGTTTGAGACCAGCCTGCGCAACATAGTGAGACCTCGTCTTTACTAAAAATAAAAATAAATTAGCCAAGAGTGGTGGTGCATGCCTGTAGTGCCAGCAGCTCAGGAGGCTGAGGTGGGAAGATCACTTGAGCCTGGAGAACTGAGGCTGCAGCGAGCCATGATCCCGCCACTGCACTCCAGCCTGGGTGACAGAGCAAGACCCTGTTTCAAAATATATATGTAAAATAGAAGAAAAAGAAATTAGCCAGACATGGTTGCATGTGTCTGTGGTCCCGGCTACTTGGGAGGGCTCTAATAAACAGGGTCTTGCTCTGTCCCCCAGGTTAGAGTGTAATGGTGCAAACTCTGGCCTCTAATCACTATATGTTGATAACACTCTCCCAATTATGATCACCAAATCTATGTGCAGACATTGTCAAAATCACCTGGGGAGCAAAGTCAGTCGGCCTAGGTAAGAACTATTTCCCTACAGTTAGAGTCCAACAAAGTAGGGCTGGAAATAGGGCTGATTCTCAGGAAAATTGTAGATTAGCAGTGGGTTGAATGCTAAAAACCTCAAGACTTAAAGGATTGACACTTTGATGCTAAAATTTCCAGCTCTAGGTGGCCTTGAACCATGGTAACAAAATATTCCCCTTCCCTCCCACCCTCCGAAAGTCTTGATTTTTTATCAGTTTATTCCTCTGATGATATTGATTTGTGAAACATAGAAAATTGCTGGCTGGGCACCGTGGCTCGCATCTGTAATCCCAATACTTTGGGAAACCGAGGTGGGTGGATTGCTTCAGCCCAAGAATTCAAGAACAGCCTGGGCAACATAGTGAAACCCTAAAAATACAAAAAATAGTGAAAAAAATACAAAAATAGCTGGGTGTGGCGGCATGCACCTATAGTCCCAGCTACTCAGGAAGCCGAGGTGAGAGGACTGCTTGAGCCCGAGAGGCTGAGGCTATGGCAAGCCATGATTGTGCCACTGCACTCCAGCCTGGCTGACAAAGCAAGACCCTGTCTCAAAAAAGTTTTTTTTTTAAACTTGCTATTTCTATTATATAGCTGGTACTCTTATTTTAACATAATCATGAACCAGAGAAATGATCTCTTGGAAAACCATGTACCTTAATTTTTACTTGGAAATAAGTTATATTGGGTTTCAAGGTCCTTGCTGAGCCTCAACATGCTTTAATTCCATGTATTCAGGCCATCTGGGAAAGGGAGCATTTTGCCAGGGGCCTTTTAAAGATATCCTGCAGGTAGTAAGAGCTCCCTAGACTTTTTTATTGGTCTCCTTGGATTCTTTTCTGTGTCCTACTTATCACATAACTCTTCTATCTCTTCTATCCCCTTCTATCTTCTACCCTCTTCTGAAATGCTCAATCTTTTCCTTAATCAAACAGATTATATTACCTCCATCTTTCATTCAATTCACTCTTTGGATATATATTTATTGAGGGCCTACTATGTGTCAGGCATTATGCTAAGTACTGTTAATATAATAAGTAACTAAAAATGACAAACCTGGTTGGGCACAGTGGTTCATGCATGTAATCCCAGCACTTTGGGAGGCCAAGACAGGAAGACTACTTGAGTCCAGAAGTTCTGGCACTGTCTCTTCAAAACAAAATTATTCCCTGACTTTATGGAATCTTTGTTCTAGGGGTATAATCAAGAGAAACCAATAATCTCATAAATGAAACAATTATAAAATGAGAGAAGCATATGAAAGAAGAAAAACAGGGATTTAGATGGAGAATAACAGGACATGCTGGTAGGAAGTCCTCTCAGAAAACATGATATATAAGCTGAGATCTGAAAGATGAGAAGTACCAGCCATAGGAAAAGTGGATAAAAGTGGTTCTAGGAAGAGAGACAAGCATCTTCAAGGAACCTGAGGTGGCTCTTTGCAGTCCATTGCAAAAATGGCAACGATTTATCTTTTCTTACTCTATCCAGGCTCTTTGCAATGTGACTTTTCAGCTTCTCCCATCAAGTGGTGGACACTATTTTTACTCCCCTTGAATCTGGGTTGGATTTGTACCTTGCTCTGGCCAACAGAACATGGCAGAAGTGACAGTGTACCAATTTAGAGCCTAAGCCTCAATACACCCTACACACTTTTTTTTCCCTTGAAACTCTGCTGAATTATCATGTGAAGAAGCCAGGACTGGCCCACTGGAGGATGAGAGACCACAGAATGGAGATGTGTCATTTCAGCTGAGGCAAGTCATCTTAGACCAGCTAGCCCACAGCTGATCCAACAGCTGGGCACAATTGTCAGAGAAAACCCAGCCAAGACCAAGTAAACCACTAAATGATCCCTGTCCAAATTGCCAACCCAGGAAATTCTGAATTGCATTGTTTTAAGTCACTTATTTTGGGTAGCTTCTTACACAGCAAAAGTTAATTGGTCTACCATTTAATGAGAATAAGGTACTTGTCCTGATCCAAACATTAAAAAAAAAAATCTCTGCTTTTAGAATTATTGCATGGTCAAATTTGTTTAAAGCCAGCATGCATCAATCATTTATAAACCTGGACTGTTCAAAGACCAACTGGCCATGTTATTTGCCTAGTTTCATCTTGAAGGGCTTGCTTAGAATCAACAGAAGCAGAGTGGCCTGACCACAAGCTTCTTTTACAGAAATACAGAAAAGAGCTCAGATGACAGGCTCGCCTCAGGAAGACATTGGGGAAGGAGACATGCTCAAGGAAAATCTAAAACTTCAAAATCACATGGGAGAGAAACGCTCCCAAAGATTGGCCTGTTTCTTAAAGGAGAGTTGCAGAAAGGCAGCTTTCCACCAAAAGACAGTTTATCTTAGAATTCAGACTACTATAGAAAGTAGTCTAGGGACTCTGAAACCACACAGTAAAAAAGATCAGGGACACTTGTGATTGGCTTTCCACAGGGTGATATGCAATAAAGAGCAAGTTCACCTGTGATTATAAGTGAATTCAATTTAATAATTCCCTTTTGGAAATGCTGTATACATAAAAGCTATAAAAGCCTGGGCAGGGGTGGCATGGTCATCTTGATACCACAATTGATCTGGGAAAACCATAAAACCAATACAGACCCCATTCATTGAGTAAGATTCAGCAAATCCCAGGCTGACACATCAAGCCCTTTACATCCATGGTTCATAGCCACTGGCAGGCTAGTCGAACTCGCTCCAAGTGAATTTGTAGCCACGCTGCATACCATGCTGGAAACGTCAGCACGTTTCCAAGCAAGCAAGTTAAATTGCAGTCAGGCCACTTTCAGCCTAAAGGAGGTTGCTAATCTAAAGTTCTATGGACTGAAGTCTTTTAACCTGGGCAAATGGTTCCAAAAGTGTCATTCCCAGACCAGCACACCAGCATTACTTAGAAAGTTGTTAGAATTACAAATTGTGGGGCCCCATTCAAGATCTATTGAGTTGGAAACTGTGGTTGGGACCCAGCAATATATTTTAGTAAGCCTCCAGGCGATTCGGATGCAGGCTTAAGTTTGAAAACCACTATTGTAGGTGGTTGTGGTTGGGTCCTGGTCTTAGAGTAGAATTCTGGGTCTTTAAAATTTATTTATTTATTTTTAGAGATAAAAGTCTTGCCATGTTGCCCAGGCTGGTCTTGAACTCCTAGGCTCAAGCAATCCTCCCACCTCAGTCTCCCAAATTGCTGGGATTACAGGTGTGAGCCCCTACACCCAGCTAAAGAATTCTGGGTCTTTAAATGGCCAGTCAGAGCAAGCTTAGCACTCCTTACAGTGAGCAGGGTTCTCCTCATCCCTGAACAACCTTCATTGGATAACTGTATTTGAAAGTTGAGCCACAGATATAGGAAATATTTCTCCCGTAATATAGTTTGTATTTAATAATCATTCAGTAACACAGCTACCAGATACAGCAACAAAAGATCATGGCAGCCGAGTTTCTCAGGATTAGAAGACCTCAAAGATGATGTCATGCACTGCTTCTCTAGCTTTAATGTACGTAGACATATTTGGGAATTTTTTTAAACTGCAGGTTCTGGCCAAGCATAGTGGCTGACAATTGTAGTCTCAGCACTTTGAGAGGCCATACTGGGAGAATTGCTTGAGCCCAAGAGTTTGAGACCCAGCTTGGGCAGCATGGTGGAACCCTATCTCTACAAAAACTTAAAAATTAGCTAGGCATGGTGGTGCATGCACCTGTAATCCCTGCTACTCAGAAGTCTGAGGCAGGTGGATCCCCTGAACCCAGGAGGTTGAGGCTGCAGTGAGCCATGATTGCACCACTACACTTCAGTCTGGGCAAAAGAGTGAGACCCTGTCTCCTAAAAACTAAATATATATATATATATTTATTATATATTATATATAAATATATTATATATATATACATATTATATATATATATAATATATATATATATATATATATAAAATGCAAGCTCTGATTCAGGAGGTCTAGGGTGAGGCCTTAGAGTCTTTGTTCCTTAAAAGCTTCCAGGATGCGCTGCATGGTATCTGCACTCAGCATTTTACTCCTGCTAGGGTGTTCAAAGGTCAGTGCCATAGAAATCCAGTATCTGGCTTTATTGGTATTCTTGGCTTTGTACTTGTTAAACCTGGTGTTTCTATTGGTACAGCATTTGTATAGGTTTCTCATACTCTTCAGTTTGATATATTCTAAAATAGTGAGCAATGCTTTTCTTTTTCTAAGGTGTCAAATTGAGAATGAAGCAGACCCACCAACTCTGAAAACGACCCTAAAGTAAATTGGTTGAAGGAATTAGATCCCAAAGATTGTTGTTGAATTTTGACGTCTTCATCTGTATATACATATTAAAAAGAGACATAAGAAACCAAAATAAAAGAATTATGGGCTGACAGGACAATTGGATTAAGCATCAGTTCTATTAAAAGGGGCCAACTTGAAGATATTAATAAACATTTTGAAGATAAATCTTGACTCCAGCTCTTTAGAGGATCTAAAGTGACCTTGATGGACAGTAGAAGGAATCACAACATGAAATTCCTGGAATAAAAATGCATTGACTTAAAAACAAACAAACAAAAATGCTTCCAGGTGATACCAGTGCTGTTTGTCTATGGACCACACATTGAGCTGTAGGCCTCTAGTCCAAATCTCATGCTTGAATCCCCTACCTGGAACCTCCCCAACCTGGCTTTGCCTCAGAATCATCCCAGGAGCTTTGAAATGTGACAATGGGGATAGCACTGAATCTATAAATTACTTCCTAACTTATTCCATGAGGCCAGCATTACCCTGACATCAAAGCCAGACAAAGACACTACAAGAAAAAACAAACAAACGAGTATCTCTTACAAATATTGATGGAAAGGCTAAGCAGAAGCTGCAAGACCATGTAACTTGATAGGTATGCAGTGTAAGGCAGTGTCTCATAAATGCCAAATCAGAGACAGCTGAAAATCTGGCCGTATCAGCATCACCTGGGAAGATTTAAAAACAACCTAGATATGCAGCTACAAGAGACTCTGACTCAAGAAATTTGGAGTGAAACTCAAGGGTCTGCATTTCACTTAGGAAGTGTTACTGTTCTCGAATTTCTTGGAAGAGTTTAAGAAGGACTGGATTTAATTCTTCTTGTAATGTTTCACAGAATTCACCAGTGAAAACATCTCATCCAGGGATGTTTTTAGTGGGAGGCTTTTGACTACTGAATCAATCTCCTAAGTTTATTTAGATTTTCTATTTCTTCATGATTCAGTCTTAGCAGATTGTGTCTTTATACCAATTTGTTCATTTCATGCAGGTTATCCAATTTGTTGGCATACAGGTGTTCATAGTACTCTTATAATCCTTTTATCTTTCTAAAATCCTTAGTAATGTCCCCAGTTTCATTTCTGATTTTAGTAATTTTAAAATATTTTTCTGCCCTCTATAAACAAATAATTTCTTTTTGAGACAGAGTCTTGCTCTGTCACCCAGGCTGGAGTGCAGTGGCATGATCATAGCTCACTGCATCCTCCACTTCCCAGGCTCAAATGATCCTCCCACCTTACTGTCCCAAGTAACTGGGACTACAAGCGCACACCACTTTGCCCTGCTATTTAAAAAAAAAAAATTGTAGAGACAGAGCCTCACTATGTTGCTCAGACTGGTCTCAGACTCCTGAGCTCAAATGATCATCCTGCCTCAGCCTCCCAAAGTGCTTGGATTACAGGCATGAGATACTTGCACCCAGCCCCAACATATAATTTTTACCAAACGTTTTTTTAGTTAATCTAGCTAAAGGTTTGTCAATTTTGTTGATCTTTTTGAAGAACCAAATTGTAGTTTGTGATTTTTCTCTATTTTTTCTATTCTTTATTTATTGCTGCTTTAATCTTTATTGATTCTTTTCTTATGCTAGTTTTAGGGTTGGTTTCTTCTTCTTCTTTTTCTATTTCCTTAAGGTATAAAGTTGGGTTGTTGATTTGAGACCATTCTTCCTTTTTAACTTAAGCATTTAGTTATAAATTTCTCTTTTAGCATTGCTTTTGCTGTATTCCACAATTTTTGGCATGTTGTATTTCATTTTTATTTGTCTCAAGATATGCTCTAATCTCTCTTGTGATTTCTTATTTGACACATTGGTTATTTAAGAGCGTGTTAATATCCATGTATTTGGGAATTTTCCAGTTTTCTTTCTGCTGATTTCTATTTTCATTCCATGGTGATCAGAAAAGATACTCTGTCTGATTTCAGTCTTTTAAAATTTATTAAGACTTGTTTTGTGGCCTAACATATGGTGTATCCTGGAAAACATTCCCAGTGTATTTGAGAAAAATGTGTATTCTGGTGTTGTCGGGTGGAGTGTTCCATATATGTCTGTCATGTCTAGTTGGTTTGTAATGTTTTTCAAGTCCTCTCATTACTTATTGATCTTCTGCTTGGTTGTTCTATCCATTATTTAAAGTGGGATATTGGGGTATTGAAATACCCAACTTTCATTGTAGAGCTGTCTATTTCTCCCTTCACTTCTGTCAATGTTTGTTTCATATATTTTTGAGCTCTGATGTTTGGTACATACATGTTTATAATTATTATTTCTTCATGAATTAACCTTCTAAACAACATATAATGTCCTTTTTGTCTCTTATAATAGTTTTTGACTTAAATTCTATTTTGTCTGATGTTAATATAGCCACCGCTGATCTCTTCTCTCTCCTATTTGCATGGAGTATCTTTTTTCATTTTTTCATTTTCAATCTATTTGTGTCCTTATGTCTAAAGTGAGTCTCTTATTGACAGCATATAGTTAGATCATGTTTTTAAAAAATCTGTTCTGCCACTCTATGCCTTTTTATGGGGGAGTTTAATCCATTTACACTTAAAGTAATTACTGATAGAGAAGGACTTACTTGTGGCATTTTGTCGTTTTCTACACGTCTCATAGCTTTTTTGTTCCTCATTTCCTTCATTACTGCCTTTTTTGTGTGTTTATCTAATTTTTTTGTAATGATGTATCTTGATTCACTTCTCATTTCCTTTTGTGTATATTCTATAAATATTTTATCTGTGGTTCCTACAGGACTACATCTAATACTGTAATGTTATAAAAACTTACTTTGAATTGATACCAACTTAACCAAACTTGTATATAAAAACTCTATTCTTATAGAGCTCTATTCCCCCATACTGTTTATGTTATTGATATCACAAATTATATCTTTATACATTGTGTACCATTAGCATAAATTTATAATTTTTATGCAAGTGTCTTTTACATTCCATAGAAAATATAAAGTGGAGTTACTAACCAAAATTACAATAAAAACTGGCTTTTTGTATTAGCCCATGTATTTGCCTGTATTGGAGATCTTTATATCTTCATGTGAGTATGAGTTAGTGCCTAACATCCTTTTATTTCAATCTGAAGGACTCCCTTTATCATTTCTTATACAGAAGGTCTAGTGGTAATGAACTTTAGCTTTTGTTTCTCTGAGAATATCTCCCAAGCTCATTATTCTTAAAGAACTCTTCAACAAGAGGATTACATAGATAAAATTCTATATAAAATGGGTATATTTTTATAGCTGTATTTTTATAACCAGATAAAATTCTATATAAAAATTCCTGATAAAGTCTGTAGTGGATACCAAAGTAGTTCAAGTATGGTCTTATCGTTCTTACAATGCAGATCAATTCATCATCAAAAATGCCCCCAAGGTATCTCATCTGTAGTTGTCCCTTGAGCGAGCCCTTTAAAATAGTTTTGTCAGACATAGGATCACAGGATTCCAGGGCTAGAAGGGACACTAGAGATTTCCACAAAGATATTATTGAAATAAAGTTAAGTATCTATTATTTGCCCTCCTTTAAAAATATTGCCTCAAAAGAACCCTGAACATTACACTCATACCAAAGCACACATCCTTGTTTGAACATTTGAAAAATATTCTAAATATATGGGGTTCTTGGATTTATGCCCAGGACCTTGTCTTTTAGGATAGAAGTTTAGGATAAGTGACACTTCCAACTATAATTTGTCACTGAAGAGGGCCTCTCTAACTCACTTCAATAATAGAGTAGTTACCTGGGGCAGGCAGCCTGGGGATTTCACAAAAGGCTAAAAATGTACACAGCTGATAATTAAAGTGAACGTCCATCTGACCTAAATCTTTCTTTGACTTTTGTGAGATTTTTTTCCCTGTACAGGTAGAATCCTATTTTAACAAGCTTCACAAGACACAAAAATTACTAGTTTTATCCTAATCTCCATAAGAAGGAAACCTACTGTTACAGGGTACAGAGAAGAGCAAATCATTTGTGGTTTTTATTTGTTTGACATGAAGCAAATGTTTATTACTTTATTTGCAAACAGTACATTTCACTGGGGATGCTGGGCATGGGGAGGGCATGTATGTAAGGAAATGGTTTTCCTAGCCAGAACAAAAATGTTTGAAAAAAAAATGCGGACTTGTCTTTCTTCTAAATGACTGTACAGAATCCCTTGAAATTCTCAAATATCACTGTAGTATGTGATTTTCCTCATAAAAGCTGTGTGTTCTGCAAAGGAATCATTACCTTCCTAGACTCCCTTCATTTCTGCTCACTTTCATTGCCAGTAATAGCAGTTGGCTTTCTTTTCAGTTGGCATTTTTTACTTTGGGGTGGGAGACAAAATTATGTTGACTTCATAGGAGTTCCGGCTTTAAGCTGTAGACGCTGAGTGATCAACTAAACTCAATGAGTGTAGATCAACGGGTGTCTCACTCTGTACATCAGCCTGGTAGGGAATGAAGTTCAAATTTGTGCCTCAGCAAAACTGCAAATCACAACATTGATGTGGACATCCTGGATTTCTCCTAAAGGTAGAGATCTTAAATGTTGTCTGTGAATGCCAAAGGCACATTATATTTAAAAATACTTAAATGTTTTCAGAAAGCTGAATTGACATTTTATGAGAATTTAGAAGGAGAAACTGTTTTGGTGAAGGCACTTGCTTTAGAAATTAGAGACATCTTACCTAAAGCTGTATGTATCAGAGCAGTAAAGCCAACAGATCTTGGCTTTAGTCAAGAGGTGGTAAGGGGAGTGTGACCAACATTGAAAGCCTCATTGTTAAAAACTGTAGACAGCTTTAGTGGATATTGGATAGGTACTATCTTTTATAAAGTTCCCAAACTACCTATTTCCAATTTTAATTTTAGCTCTGAGCTCACTATGTCTCTAAAACTCTATACCTGTCATCATTCTTAGTGGAGTTTTTTTGTTTTATTTATTTATGGGTTTTCTTAAAGACAGTGTCTCTCTCGGTCACCCAGGCTAGAGTACAGTGGCACAACCTTGGCTCACTGCAGCCTTGACTTCCCAGGCTCAAGTAATCCTCTTGCCTCAGCCTCCCAACTAGCTGGGACTACAAGTGTGCACCACCACACCTGACTAATTTCTAAAAACATATTTTTTTTTTTTGTAGAAACAGGGTTTTGCTATGTTGCCCAGCCTGGTCTCAAACTCCTAAGCTCGAGCAATCTTCCTGCCTCAGCCTCCCAAAGTGTTGGGATTACAGGCATGAGCCACCACACCCAGCCCATTCTTAATGGATTTAATATACACATAGATGATCCTTCCTATACCCTGACCTCTCAGTTTCTTGAACCCCTCCCTACCAATTACCTTGTCCTCCATGCTGCTTCAGTCTTTCGCCCCAGAATCTCATTACCAACACACCCACCAGAAACTCAATTTCAAACCTCCCACTCTGAGCACCATCTCCTAACTCTCCAGCTCACTTGCCTTAGAATCTCAACTCTAACAATCCCTCAGTCACAGGGCCTTAAGTGTAGGGATCTTAATCTTTTCACCAATCTTCAGCCCCTCGAATCTTCACTTCCCTCCTGGCATTAAATGTTATGGTTTATCTGACAGCATTCTCTTGCTTACACATTCTATTCCCTTGGTTCCATCTTCCTTTGTTATTCTCACCAGACAAAGCCCCAACTTGGCTAAATCCTCCTCTCCATCAGCACTGGATCTGTACCCATGTAACCCATTGGAACTGGAGAAAAGCACCAAATTCTGCTGACTACTCCCATTTTACCTCCCAGCCCACAAACCTCCAGTGGACCCAGGGTGCTTTACAGCATCATGCTGTCTTTCCCCAGGCCAGTTACTTTCCCACACTCCCAGATTGTGATTTCATACTCTATTAGCCCACTTTCCCACTGCTGATAAAGACATACCCGAGATTGTGCAATTTACAAAAGAAAGAGGTTTAATGGACTCACAGTTTTACGTGGTTGGGGAGGCCTTACAATCATGGCAGAAGGTGAAAGGCATGTCTTACATGGCAGCAGAAAAGAGAAGAGTTTGTGCAGGGAAACTCCCCTTTATAAAACTATCAGATCTCATAACACTTATTCACTATCATGAGAACAGCATGGTAAAGACCTACCCCCATGATTCAATTACCTTCCATTGGGTCCCTCCCAAAACACATGGGAATTACGGGAGCTACAAGTCAAGATGAGATTTGCATGGGGACACAGCTAAACCATATCACATACCTTCTCTATTCTCAAATTTATTACTCATCTATGCAATTCTCATTTTCTGATTAATAACCTTGCTTTCTCTTTCATCAGGAAAATGACAGCAGTCAGAAGAGAACTTCTACATGCTACCATCACCAAATCTACAACAGTATCTACAGCTTAATCATATTCCCTATCTTCTTTTCTGTTGCTATTGAAACTGCCTTTGCAAAAATTATAACAGTGAGAAAATTATGTCAGTGAAAGAGATCTGATTTAACACACCTTCCCCATCCCCATCTTGCCTTTTCCTGAATTATTCTCAAGTCCAAGCTAACTTTGAGAGACATTCAGTTTATAGTTTAAATGATAATGGCCCTTCCCCAAAACTCAGCAGCCTTTGTAAAGCTAAGGAAAGGCCATCAGGCTATGGGGAGGAAAGGAGCCTGATTCTGCTAAGGCATAGACCTAAACAATTGCCAGTTGTTTCTGCAAATAATATCAGTATTGTAGATTGGTCTTTTGAGATACCTTTTCAGGCTTTTGGCCTGACACCCATGGCTCCACCTGGACCTGCCAAACTTTTCCTGTTGGCCCCACCCAGGAAAGATTCAGCTCAAGAAGGCAACTTTGACCCCCTATTACTTCATCTCCATGCCAACAAATCAGTAGCAATAATCCATTGCGTTGCAACTCCCACCCCTTCCCCAAACCACCTTTGAAAAACCCCCACCTATGAGCCTTGGATGGGACTGATTTGAGTAACTTTGTCTGACACGTGGTATGGCCAGCCTCGTGTCTATTAAACTCTTTCTTTACTACAATGCCATGGTCTGTTTTTGTGCAGTGGATAAGAAGAGCTCATCAGAGGGTTACACTATAAGTGAGCCATGTTTCTATTCGTGACCATGCTTGTGTGCTAATACACAACACACTTGTGTACTGGATCCCTTCCCAACTCACATACTCCATGTCAGTAGGGCAGAATTTCTACCACCTCTCTCCTGACTTGATATTTTCCCTCTCCACAGGATTATCCCATGAGTTTACAATCCTCCTATTGTTTCTCCCATCTAATATGCTCCCTGGTAGAGTAAATGATAGATGGAGGATGAGAGGGATGAGAGGGATGAGAGGCCAAAATATACTTTAAGCTTTTGCACAGTTAAGATGGAAGATGAGGTGGATTGAATTAAGACAGTGGAAATGAGGACTGAATGGAGAAGACAGATTCAGTAGACATTTCAGTGACTGAATCCACAGAGCTTGGGGTTCCATTTTATGGGGTTAGCAAGAGAATTAGAGGGAGAAGAGGCAGAACACTGAGATGACTCTGCCTGGGTGAAATATAAATAGCAATATCATCAACTAAGACATAGGAAAACTGAGTTGGGTCTGGGGCTTGTGTTAGTTTGCTGGGGCAGCCATAACAAAGTACCACAAACTGTGGCTTATACAACAGAAATTTACTTTCTTGAAGTTCTGGAGGCTCAGAGTCTGAGATCAAGGTGTCAGTGGGTTTGGTTTCTTCTGAGACCTCTTTCCATGGCTTGTAGATGGCTCTCTTCTCCCTGTGTCTTCACATGGTCTTCCCTCTGTGTGTCTGTGTCTGTGTCCTCATCTCTTCATATAACGACATCAGTCATATTCAATTAGGGCCCACCAATGTGACCTAATTTTATTTTAACTACCTCTACAATGACTCTATCTCCAAATTCAGTCACATTCTGAGGTATGTGGGGTTAGGACTTCAACATATGAATTTTGAGGCAGCACAACTCAACTCACAACAGGTCTTATGTTGGTGGAGATGTTTGTGGGACATCCAGTTGAGATCTCTTATGGCAAATGGGATAGGGCTGGAGTTGGGAGTCTCCCCCAAAGAGTAAACAGCAGTATCCAGAGAAAGACTATAGAATAAGATAAAAGGGCCAAGGATTGAAACTTTTGGAATGCTTGTATTTGATTGGCACTTAGAGATAAAGCATAGGATGTAACAATTTTAATAGGGTATCAGGGACCAGCTAATGCAACTAGGAGTAGACTTAACTTCTAGAAGTTAGTAATGGTACATTTCAATAGCTTCCATGTCAGCCCCTCCATGCCATTTCTCAGACCCTGCTATTTCCATCTCAATTATTAAATGTTGGCAGCACTATTTCTTTCCCTTCTCTGTCACTACGACCCCACCAAATTGCTGAATAGGGCTACATTTCTAAATTGGTTTAGTCCTACTTAAAGAGTATGTTATGCAGCTAAATGAAAAATTCACTATAGGTGCTATTTTAAACTCAAATAGGTGCCATTTGAATAGCATCGGCAGATTAACGTTCATAACCCACACATACATACACACACATATACCTGGTTACAATACCCTCATACAGTTCTCAGAGGGGCTGTGAAAGATGTGTGGCCTTTGCTACTGGCAGGCCCCTGACAAATAACCCTGTCTTTGTCTCCAGTGGGTCCATGGCAGCAGCACTGAGAGAGCTGAAGACTACAGGGACAGAAAATGTTTTCGCACTCACCACTATATTAGTTCCACTTAACAAATGTGTATTCAGCAAGGTTGTGCTTTGTGATAATTTTACCTGGACTGCCACTCAGTGGCCACTTGAAGAAATATCCAGAAGAGAGCTGCCACTTCTGTAAACTCTCCAGTGTTTTCTAGGGAGGGCCAAATGCAAATGCTTGAACTATATTTTACATTCTTTGTTGTTTTTTTTTTTTCAAGTATGCCAAAATCTATGTTAGTGTTACTAAATTTTAAGCAGTAACAGTCAAAGATAGGATCTTGAAATTGTCCAGCTCTTTGACCTATTTATTTAAGACTCTCGTCATGAGTATTTTGCAGAGGTTCAGAAGGAACTTGAAGGATTCTTCTGCAAGATTTTTCTCTTTCAAGATCCCCCAAACTCCCCTCCCTGTCATTTCACTGTGTGTTCCTTTCTGCCCTTTCCTTGGGGACAGGCCATCTGTAATCCCTCACTGAGCTTTTTTTAAACATGGGGTGAAGGAAGAGTATAAGGAGCACTGGAATCAGGAGAAAGTCATAACAAAGGGAAAAACTGAGTTACGGGAGACAATTCTAAACAGATGACTTGAATGAAAACATTTGATGCAAGGGAGCAAGTCATGAGGCTCTAAGGGAAGAGCGTTCCAGGTAGTCCACTCAGTATGGCTAGAACAGGGGTGGATGGTAAGGGGGCAGTAGAAGGAAATCAGAGAGGTAACTAGAAGTCAGACCATGGAGAACCTTGTAAGATATAGTAAGGTATCTGGCTTTTACTCTGAGACAAGAAGCCATTGCAAACAATAACATTATGGATACTGGTTGTAAATTCCACTCTCAGATTTTTGGGATACTCCTACAATGTAGTAAACATTAATAGTTTCAATGTAAACGAGAAAACATATTTTCAAGAGCTTGCTTATAATAAGTGAGTTAAAAACATTCTTAAAAAAACTTTCACAAAGGTAAAACTTAAGAGGTTTTCATTCACCTTTTTAGACTTGAAAACCTCTTCATTTCTCAGCAAGGTAACATTTCCTTACCACCTCCTTGAAGGGTAGGTGCCCCATCCCCTATATCTCTCTCCTACTTTTTATCCAGAGAAATTTCTTTTGGGGGTTGGGAAGAAGGAGTCTTGCTCTGTCACCTGAGTGAGTGAACATAACTAGAAATGAAAATGAAGTTTAGTTCAGCTGGGTTCGGTGGCTCACGCCCACAATCCCAGCACTTTGGTAGGCCAAGGTGAGCAATTACGAGGTTAGGAGATCAAGACCAACCTGGCCAACATGGTGAAACCCCATCTCTACTTAAAATACAAAATACTAGCTGGGTGTGGTGGCACATGCCTGTAATCCCAACTACTTGGGAGGCTGAGACAGGAGAATCACTTATACCCAGGAGGCAAAGGGTGCAGTGAGCCAAGATCACACCACTGTACTCAAGCCTGGTGACAGAGCAAGAGACTTCATCTCAAAAAGAAAGAAAGAAAGAAAAGAAAAGAAAATGAAGTTTGATCTCAATAATCAGATGAATCCTTAACATTCTTTGCCTGGTGAACTCCTATGTAATCTTTAACAGGTCTGTGACATCTCCCTGACCATCATCTCCTCCAAGATTGAATGAGACACTTCATCTGTGATCCCATACTACTGGTATATGCCTTGGTTTTTGCATTTATCACACTATAATCCTATGATAATAACAATTAGTATTATAAATACATTCTAATTATTACTA
Source organism: Plecturocebus donacophilus (assembly GCA_004027715.1). Taxonomy (NCBI): domain Eukaryota; kingdom Metazoa; phylum Chordata; class Mammalia; order Primates; family Pitheciidae; genus Plecturocebus; species Plecturocebus donacophilus. Next base: position 28,697 of record PVKP010016035.1, on the reverse strand, counting down.
GTGGTAGTATTAATTGACATGTGAGGCACTCCGGAATCAAAGCTGCCTTATTAATCTCTGCAGCCTCTACGCCTAGTGCAATGCCTGGCACACATGAGGTACTTAAAAATATTTGGTGGGTAAATGAATGAGCGATTGAATAAATGAATTCATGAATTGACAAAGGATTAAATCTTGTTAGTGCCAGGTTCCTATGCATGTGAAACAGCTTCTGATATATCCAAAGGACTACCATGCTGGTTATTGCCTCTTCAGACTTGCAAAGATCAATTTCCTGGACCACCCACTGTACTGGTTTATTACATCGTGTTATCACTAGGAAATGTGAATGAATTGTTTTTCCAGTAGCAGGGATGGCTTCATAAGCAGTAACTGTTAAGTTTAGCTGCTTAGAATATAGTTTAAAAGGAGGCTGGGTTCGTGGGCTTGGTTTTCACACAGGCAGGTTCAGCTAATTCTGTAGTCTGCCCATAGAAAGCATCCCCAACTCTAGCCAGGGAACTGTCAGTGTGAGCCAGTTGTTACAAGAGGCTGTCACGTATAAGCCTGGAGAACTTGGTGAAGGCTGTGGATAAAATTGCCTGTCCTGCTGACAGTCTGTCAGGAGTTTCATCTTGGAACAGGACTCCAAGCCCTCCACATTAGGTCTCCCGGCTCCCTGAGAGTACCAGGTATAAAGAAAACTGCCTGGGATGACTGTGGGGCTGAGCATCCTTTGGAGCTACTCTCAGCACAGGGAACTGCCGCACTCAACTACTTCTACTGCTCTGAAGTGAAGTGCTCAGGCACTATGGACGTGGTGCAGCCCCTGGCTACTATGCAGTTTCTTTTGAACAGACCCATCAATGGCCTCTCTCATCCACCAGACCTGCCTGGCAAATGATAAAGTCTGTCCCATGGCTATTTCAAGATGGTAGAGATGTTGCTGCACTAGAATCTGTCATAGATAGAAAGTTTAACGTCCCGGAGTTAAATTTGGCTGAGAAAGGCAGATAAGCTAAAGGGTTTTGAACAGCCTTAAACGATCATGTCCAGGGGATCAGTCTATCCTCAGCAGGAGGTCATACACTTACCCCGGACTGAGAGAAAAATGAACCCAGTACCAACCCCAACTGGTAAGGGATACAAAACAAGTAGATTCTGAAAATGAAAATCATTCCCTTAAAGTAGAAAGCACCATAATGCCGATAGCAAACTATCCCTGCACTATCTTTAGACCAACCAGCAGCAACATGAATAAATAAAGTGCTGTGGGATCTTGCTAGCTTATAACAGGGCTTAAGGTCAGTGAAGCTTTGTCAGACCACAATAGCTAGGAAATCAGAAAGGCATGAACTCTTAGAGGAGAGCAACACAGATCCAGTCCCCTGTGGCATAAATGTAAAGGATCCAAGCAGAGGAACCTAGCAAAATGTTGGGGTTGTGAGGACGAATGAGAGTCAAGCTCACTTAGGACCACAATCCCAAACAGCTAAAGTTTGCTTCAAATCATGTCTTCTATACATGAATTGAGTGAATAATAACTAGAACCTGTAAACATCAGGGGCTGAACCCAAGAGAGAATAGACTACCCCATAGCAATATATACTAATTAAATTCAACTTGGTGAGATTTAGTTCTAATATGACTTAATTCATATCGTGCCTTGTTATTGATTTGTGGCAAGAGCGAAGCAAAGCTCTCTTTACAGCTAGCACCCACAAACAGGAAAACATGCAAATGTGATGTCTTCTAAAGTGCTGCGGTTCCACAGTGGAATTCTCTATGGCCATTAAAGATGACAAGTATGTGGACTTTGTTGATCTATGGAAATGTGTATGCACAACAATGTTAAGTGAAACAGTGTGTGCACATTGGTTACAGCCCTGCAGGAACCCAGTCTGTACATCAGCCAAGATCATAAGCAAACATGGAGTGACACGAATAGAATTGAATATGCATGACATTCTGAGTCCTTTTTTTTTTTAAAACCAGTAGAGTTGTTTAAGCTCACAATAAAAATAAATGCTACTCAGGAGGCTGAGGTGGGAGGATCTCTTGAGCCCAGGAGTTCAAGGTTACAGTGAGCTATGATCACGCCACTGCACTCCAGCCTGGGTAACAGAGAGACCCTGTTTCAAAAAGATAAACAAATAAATGTAAGGGGTAAAAAAAAACACTGCTGTGGTTCTAAACCTGTGTAGTAGTGAAGCACGTACTGAAATCCAAGTCTATCAACTCCAGAAAGAGAGCAAACAGTGAAAAGATGACATAGTGACACAGCAAACAAAGGGACCTGCTTAGAAACACAGTACTGAGGCAGCGATGGGCTAAAGCAGAATTTTAATGATACCGTAGATTAGCTGGATATTTTCGAGCAGTATGCATTCTGTTTGAACAGTACTCCCTTCCCAACAGTTAAGGGAGCCTATTTACTTTTCATACACCTGCACTTCGAATCATGTATGTAGTTATCAGTTTTTCAAATGGACATGAGGAAGCATTGCAATTGCTAGAGAAGTGTTAGGCCAAAATTTTAAGGTCTTGGCTTTGTCTCTAGAGTGGAGAACGGAGGCCCTCTTAGAGAGCTATGAGACCAAAGAGACGTGGAGGGCAAGATATTGCAGCAACACCAAAAACACCGCCTACCTAGACTCCCTTGCTGGCGGGGGAGCGGCGGGGAGCAATGGCAATTAAGCCTTGATTTTGCTCCTCACACTATTGGGACACGTCTGTCCTCTCTGCAAGTAGCTTGGGCAGACATGTGGCTATGCCTATGCACGAGCCATATAGCACTTGCTTATCCATTTTGCATTTCTCCTCCCTCACCTTTTAGCCATTTTCTTCTGCACCTTTACTAAAAGCAAAGAGGATGGAGAGGAAATGCAGTGACCACATTTGGATTGTAGCTGGTCCTCCCCTTTTCATAGCAGTGGCAGTGCCATATGGAGCCTTGGACTGTTTGCATAAGTTGGGATAGCAATAAGTAAGTTCTATGTGGTTTCTCCAGGGCAAGACTTACCAGATTCTCTAAGCACTTTATCTGAGGATTGGATTTCGTTAGTTCAATGGAGAGTTTAGGGTGATGTGGGCTAAGTTCATGTCAAATTTACATACCCTCCCCTTGTTTGTGGCTTAGATCATTTGTGCCATTATTTTCTTTCTACTTTTCCCAATTCTCCAAGGTCACTGTGTTCTGCATCAGAGAGAAGCACTAAAGCACACACACCAATAATAGTCTCTCAGCATCGATGTGTAGTAGGTGTTAAGTACACATCTCATAGGCAACTGTGAAATTGCCCAGAAGAATTGCTGCACATCTTCCCAGGGAAATGTTTGTAGCCTTTGTAAACTTACAGGATAAATCAGAGGCATCCTTCTCTGAACAGTGTCTTCAGCAATGACCAGCAATGAAGGGAGAGGAGACAAGATTGGGATTCCTGGCATCTTTAGGGGGAAAAGGAAACCAATGTAATATCTCTGCCAAGGCTCTCGATTATGGCTTTATACAACATTCTCAGAAATAAAACTCCTCTCCACTGACTGATCAACACAGCATAAAAATCCCTTCAGGCAGGTCCCTGATGTAATGCCTGATGGTACTGACTGGCAGAGCCTAACTGTGTGGCACTCCCACATTCAGCCTCATCACTGGTGAATATGAGGTGGGAGGAGGGAGCCTCAGCCAAGGTCTTCATTTTATAGACTATGAGTTCAGTAAGTGGCTAACCTGCACTAACTCAAAGACAGAAACAAACTGAAAAGGAAACAGCCGCTTGTAATGCATGTCGATAAACTGCTCATTGACGCCTCTGAAGTAGGTGACAATGTGATGAACCCTGTCCAAGGGGACAAAGGCAGAAGAAATTGCCTAGAATAATTATCTGGCTGGCAACACAGAGCCAGGCTGTTGGAGAAACCAGTCCTGACATTTACCCTGGCACAGCTGTTGACGTTTAAGTCAGAATCCTTTGTTCTATTTTGCTGACACATACGCTAACCCCAGGCCTTGAGGCAGACCTTTGCAAAGGCTCTTTGGATGGAGACTTCCTACAGGAGACATCACCGTAGAATGTTTTACTTAAGTCGTGTAATATAATGGCTAAGGTTTATTGAGCACTTACTATGTGCCAAGTATTGCAGAAAAGAGGTGGCACATTCAAAACTCGTAAAGAAGGAGAGTTTAATGAGGAAACTGTTTACAAAAGTATGGACAGAGTTAGGGTAACTGGCAAGAGATGATGAATCTAGCATCATCTGGGAGCTGTTACCACCCCTAGACTGAGGAAGCAAAGGAGTGTGGACTAGATGATCTTCCGTGACTAAAAGAAGCTGTGAGTCTTCATCTCAAAAAAAAGAAAAAAAAGAAGCTGTGAGTGGCTGTGGGGAGAAGGATGCAGCCAAACTGCAGCCATGAAATAAGGAGAAAGCCAGGTGAATGAATACCCTGACCTCACTCTTCCAATCTCCCATCTCCATGTGGGGAAGCTTAAAACAAAGTAGTAAACTAAGGGATAATCCCCTTCCCTATTTCTTTATCTGATGGGCACCTTCTGGGCCTGAGCATGTGGTTCAGAAAGCACTGCTACAGGGCTCAGAACAAATAGCACAGAGGAAGATTTGAGTACCTCCCTCACCCCCACCACCCGGAAACCCTTTTGGTACCAGGTGAGTGGTTTTATTCTGGTTATTTTTACATGGCTTTAATATGTTTAATTGGATTAAAGAATCACCACCACAATAGAACTGAAAAACTCACATTCTAAGTACCACACACACACACACACACACGTGTTAATTATAAAATAAAAAACAACCAAAGTACCCCCAAATAGGCGAGAAATTAAGTAATTTATGGTTCATCGACTTGATGAACAGTCATTAAAATGACGGCCATGAAGACTGATGAAGAGTAGGTAACACCATGGAAACCTGGGTTTGGTGAAGAAACACAATATGGAAATTGCACACATTATTATTATTATATAACTAGTCAGAATTTGCTTAGCAAAATAGACTGGAGGGAAATAGACTGTCTATCCAATGAATACTTATTGAGTGCCTATTCTGTGCACTGTGCAGAGCTAAGCATTTTACACCCTCTCAAATCCACATACTGATATTATGCCACCCCCACTTTACAGATTAAAAACATGAGGGGGAGAAAGGTTGATTTACTAAAGCCAGTAAGTGCAGAGCAGAGCTGGGGCTTCAAACCGGTTCAGTCTGACCTCAGATCTGGACCCCTCCTCTACTGCTCTTTTGCCAAATGATAACAGTGATTGTGTCAGGGTGAGAGAATTCAGATGGCTTCTTTTGTTTTCCAAATGTTTATCATAGTTATATTTACTTGCAGTATCTGGCAAATTGTTTGATCAATTAAAACCAAAATAAATATTGCCAAGCAGAACACAAAGCAAGAAAGTAGGCTTTTTAACGATTCTCAAAAGGAAAAACAATAACAACATCCTCTTCAGAGAAAAGGTAACTTTATCAGCCTTCAGGAAATGAGCAAAAGAGGCAAAAAAATAATTTAAGAAGATTCTGGCTCCAGGCAAGTCCCTCACTCTCCACTGAGAAAGAAACAGATCAAGCTCATCCAAATCAGACAGCCTACAGGAAAGGCAGATGTCTGCCTGAGGACACATGCCATTTACTTAAGTAAGTGATGGTCCCTGGAACCTTGGCAGGGGAATTAGTACTGAAGGTAATTGTGAGCAAGACCTGCTCATCTACATGGTATAATGTGAAGGTCACTGTATTGGAAAATTTTAAAACTTCATATTGTCTCGATGCCTCAACATTCCCACAAACAGGCTGTGAGCATCCCACCCAGGTGACCAGTTGGACCAAGGTCATAAAGCTGGTCCCTGCTGCAAAGCTCCTCTTCTTGCCCTCCCCTGACTGTGACCTTCAAAGGCACAAGTGAAATTCCCTTTTGCTTGTATGCTACACTTTGACTCCCAATAAAAGCACCTGCCTTTGTTCTTCCTCCCCTCCCCCCACCCACCCCACCCCACACCCCTCCCACTCCTACCGGCTTGGTTGAGTCCACTCCATTGGTACTCCTCCCATATGGTCCTCTGCATGGTGTGCCTCCCTCTCTAGGACCTGTGAGTATAATAAATGCTTTAATTTCAGATGCCTCTCAGAGTGCAATTTCTATTGCCCTGTTGGAGTGATCCTTAAAGACCCCACAAGGGGGCTTACCCCCCCATTTACAACACAATCATCAATTTAGCAATTGGTTTCTAAGAATAAGCTTTAAAGTCAGACAGATCTGGGTTTCAACCAGGGTCCAATATTTCACCAGCCGTGTGACTTTTTGTTCATGTCTCTTGACCTCTTTGGGCTTTGTTTCCTTCATCTGTCACTCAGTCTCCCTCACAGAGTTGTTGTAGGGATCTTAAGGCTTAATGAAATCATATCTATAAAGCCTTTAGAACAAAGTCTGTCATGTACTAAATGCTCAACAAACACTAACATCTCTAATTTCCAAGAAGGTCCTCCCAAATAGAGAATATTTCCCACTGAAGGAAATTAAACTATTTTACCCCTAAATGTATTTCTTTGACATATTCTGAAATGGCTGCTGCTTAGCCATCTTGACAAAAGTGGGCTTTGTAAGGCCCCTTCTTTACCCACTTAACACAGCTTCTTAAGTGGGGAAAATTTGTATCTATAGAGAATCCCCATTAATGCAACCATGCCCTTTCCCCTGCCTATGCCTTTCCCCAGATCCAGGGAGAAATTGAAGCTCTGATCCCTTTAAAATTCTGAAAAGAAACTGCTATGGTTTGGATCTGTGTCCCCACCAATCTCATGTTGAATAGTAATCCCCAGTATTGGAGATGGACATGGCGGGAGGTGAATGGATCTGGGGGGCGGATTTCTCATGAATGGTTTAGCACTATCCCCTTGGTACTAACCTCATGATAGTGAATGAATGAGTTATCCTGAGATCTGGTGGTTTCAAAGTGTGTAGCACCTCCTTGCCTTGCTGTCTTGCTCCTGCTTCTGCCATGTGAGACACCTCACTCCTCCTTTGCCCTCCACCATGACTGGAGGTTCCCTGAGGCCTCCCCAGAAGCAGAAGCTGCTATGCCTCCTACACAGCCTGTAGAACTGTGAGCCAACTAAACCTCTTTCCTTTATAAATTGCCCAGTCTCGGGTATTTCTTTATAGCAGTGCAAGGACAGACTAATACAGAAACATTTACCATTTATTCTCTTGAGAGAGGCTTCATCTACACAACAAGCCCAACTTTGCTAGCCAAACCTCTTCTCTCCCTCTCATAACCTGTTTTACCAGAATCTAAGCCCCTACTCTTTCTGTAACCTCAAAATGGTATGTAAGTTTCTGTGACCCACTGAGAAGTTGGGTCTTCATCCTGAAGGCTTCCATGCACGCATGTTAAATAAATTTGTATACTTTTTCTCCTATTAACCAATCCACCTCATTTCAGTGATTTTTTGAGAACCTTTCAGGGTCCCAGAGCCTATATACCCCATACCACACAATACTGATGTTTCCACTGTAAGAAACTGATGACTCTGGACTAATGTTTATCCCTTCCAGGTATTCCCTTTGGTTATTTTCATTATCCGGCTTCAAAATCAATGGGGTTGGTGAGCAATGGCCGTGGAATAATAGCCTAGAAATGGCAGAAGAGAATGATGACCCCACCTCTTTCACGTCCTGTGAAATAGAAAAGGTATGGAAAGGAGAGGGTTTTGCTTGCAGTGAATGTGGGGCCTGGAGAGGCAGAAACAGGAGAAAATCAACCATCTTTTGAGTTAGAGTGAGAAGTGTGAGGATTCCAGGCCTTCCTCTCCATCTCAGTTAATACTTCTGGGGAAATAAAAGTAGGCTGTTACATCCATTGGAGAGCCACATACCCAAAGAATAAAATTCTACAGAAGAATCTGAAATGATAAATACGGGAGCTTTTGTGCCTCCTCTAAGCTAAGGGACATTTAAGAACAGAAGGCCATTAGTTAAGTTTGTGGTTGAGGATGTGGGCCCAGGAACAAAACTACCTGGGTTTTGACCCCTTTGCTAATTACAAACCGAGGGACTTTGGACAATACATTTAGTGTCTGTGCCTCCATTTCCTCACCTTTGAAATGAGAATGATATAATAGTGCATAGGATACTTGTGAGTATTAAATGACTTATAACAATCTAAGTGCCTAATAGAGTGTCCAGAACTTAGTAAATGTTCAATTAATGGTAGCTGTTAGTACTGTTACCACAGCACACCAAAGAGTAAACAGGAATTTTGTTTAGTTTGAAAAACAGAAACTATTTCACTTAACTGCTTTTAAAATTAAGAGCTGAAACCATAAATACTAGTTACAAGTGATGAAAAGCTTTCTTACATGTCATATAACGGACACATGGGGTAGGAGACAGCAGAGGGGATAAAATCAGTCTGGAAGAAGAGCCAGAGAGAACAGCCAAGACAGGCAGCAGGGAAAGGAGGGGACAGAAAGAGAGCCGTGTGATGAGCAGGTGCTCGGTGTGCGAGTTACCGTCACCTCCCGTTTCCCTGAACTCTGGCCCTCCGAGGAAGCTGTCACCACCTTTTGAAACACATTGCCCTTTTTTTTTTTTTTTGCTCTTAGAAGTAGTTTTACTGCATATGTTCTAAACTTCAACATTAAGTTCTGAAATAAAATTAATTTTTTCATGAAAGGATGAGGGTTTTATACCTGCACACAGGTGAAGGGATGACTTGGGGTTTACATGTGTGCTTCAGAAGGTGAAAAATACCAGCAAATTGACAAACTCCATTTGGATGTCTTTGGCCATTTGGCAGCTGTCAGAATAACTCCGATGTGTTCTTTAAGGCTGTCTCACTTGTGTTCAGAAGTTTACACTATGGACCCCTCAAGTTCGTCTGTCCCTGGGAGCAAAGGCAGAGGTGGGCTCCACAGGCCAGAGGTTCCTACTCTGTTCTGAGCCTCAAACCAGAACATTACAAAACAACTGATCACCCTGGGAATATGAATAATTTTAGTACTTTCTGCCCCCCACCTCCTTTTTTTTTTTTTTTTTTGAGACAGAGTCTTGCTCTGTCACCCAGGATGGAGTGCAGCGGTGCAATCTCAGTTCACTGCAACCTCTGCCTCCTGGGTTCAAGCAAGTCTCCTGCCTCGGCCTCCCGAGTAGCTAGGATTACATGTGCCTGCCACCACGCCCAACTAATTTTTTGTATTTTTAGTAGAGATGGGGCTTCACCATGTTGGCCAGGCTGGTCTCAAACTCCTGACCTCAAGTGATCCACCCGCCTTGGCCTCCCAAAGTGCTGGGATTACCGACATGAGCCACCATGCCTGGCCCTATATTCTGTCTTCTAACTTGTGCTGAGATTTGGAATCAGTGCCGGGAAGGGGTAGGGGGTTGCTAGACCCCCTCTAGGCTTATTCTGCTAGGCCAGAGGCAGCCAGGACTTTGGGTCCTCATGAAATTCTTCCCAAGTCTGCAACCATATGGCTGACAATCTAGCTTAGAGGTTGGCAAAGCTTTTCTGTAAAAAGCCAGCTAGTCAATGTTTAGGTCTGTAGGACATGCAGGCTCCTTCACAATTAATCAGCTCCACTGTTGCAGTACAAAAGTAGTCATAGACAATATGTAAATGAGTAACTGTGGCTGTGTTCTGATAAAACTTTATTTATGGCAATTGACATTTTAATTTTACATAATTGTCATGCTTCACAAAATAGTCCTCTTTTCAACCATTTAAAAATGGAAAAACCATGTTAGCTACTAAAACAGTTATACAAAAAGAGGTGGCGAGCCAGATTTGATACATGGGCCATAGTTTGCTAAGCTCTGGTCTAGCTACAAGATTGAAAATCTGGAATTTGGACCAGGTGTAGTGGCTCAGGCCTGTAATCCCAGCAATTTGGGCCTGAGGCCAAGGCAGGAGGATCACTGGAGGTCAGGAGTTCAAGACCAGCCTAGGAAACATAGTGAGACCCTGTCTCTCAAACATTTTGTTTTAATTAGCCAGGTGTGGTGATATGTACCTGTAGTTCTAGCCACTAGGGAGACTGAGGATCACTTGAGCCCAGGATTCTGAGGTTACAGTGAGACCCTTTCTCAAACAAACAAACAAAATTTAAAAACATCTGGGCTTTGAAAGATGCTGAGGCACAGTGGAGAGTGATGATCCTGAGATCCTGGGCTCCACCCCTATGCAAGGAAACTTTTCCTCCACAATTGTTTCATTGCATAAAGAGAAGTATCAACCCCTCATTAGATAACTTGAATTCCTCATTGCCTGACTACATCAGATAACTAAAGGGCTAAATTGTTATGAAAGCAATATTAATTTTGCCTTCCAATTCCAATTCCTCTCTCTACTTTTGGAGGTTAATGAATTTGAAGAATGAATGAGGTAAGTTCTATCATCAGATAAATTAGGGACTCATACACTAAGAAACAACTCACTGAACAGAGTGGATGGGATTTGAACTACTTTATATAACAAGTGGGAAAACATTCCAAAAGCTGTAGCAACGAACGTGTTGAAAGATGCATGTAACTTTCCAATAAGACATGTCTCAGTACAGACATTAGATGTTTGAGATATCCTTTGCAGGTAAGTGTGCATGGATCTCCCCACAACCTTCAGGGACCCTAAGTTATGAATCACACCCTAAGTCCAACCATCTCATCTAATATAAGGGGAATGAAAGCCCATTAAAGGGAAATGACTTGCACAAAGTCACACACCTGTCCTAGGGAAGGGGTACAGAAACACTTGCAATTAGGTCCCAAACAAAGAAGAAGGGCAAAGACTACTATTCCTAGCCTTGGGGCTGGAGAAGATGGAGAAGAGTATGCCCCGGATGGTTAAGGAATTCTCCCCAGGTAGCAGAGTTACCCAGTTTTCACAGGGGATTAGGAGTGGGGTGGTGTCAGGTAGAGAAAGGTGTAAGCCATCCTTTTGGATGTCTATTAAGAATGTTGACTCTGCGCCAGGAATAGCATTAAATGTGTTTTATACGCCCCATCTTCTTTAATCCTACAGTTATTCTGAAGCCATTCTCAAAGGGTAATAAGAATTGTGGATAGAAATATAGTTATAATTAAGCATTAATCTGGCTGCACTTTGACCCACTTCCTTGTAACTGAAAGTCACATTTGCATCCCCATTGTTCCTATAGATATGATCCCTGATATCAAAATCATAAGGCTTTGGTTTGAGAATTGCTTATAATGTTTTTTTTTAGATCCTGAATCCCAGCAAAACAGCTGATGTCAATAGTTTGAAGATCCCCACAGAGAAATAGAATCAGTGTGAGAATCCGGTTTCTTCACCTCCCTGTCCCATGACTTTACCCTACACTCTTCAACCAACCATCTCCTTGTTTGGCAGCCCTACAATTAAACCTCTTTCTCTGCTGCAACATGGTGTCTTGGTGTATTGACTTGCAACAGATGTATTCCGGTTATAACTCTACCCTACAAGGTAGATATGAAAATTCCCACTTTATAGATGGGGAAACCAATTGAATGGTACAAGAGACCTACTAAAATAGCTTTAACTTTGGCAGAAAGAGAGCTCTTAGCTACCTGAGGAAGACCAGCCTCAGCAGCTATGGGAAGAGCAAGGTCCATTCAAGCTATGACAGTGAGATAGCCAAGTGTTAAGGGGCTCCCTGGCAAAACTCCAATCAGCCTGTACACTAGGAGGAATGCACACTGGGGTGGGACATCAGGAAGTTTGTGCCATTTGCAGTGGGGAGGAGTCTGGACCCTCCTCTTCCTGTGTGGAACCTGGGACTCAAACTGAGAGGCAGGAAGCACACTAGCAGAGACTCTTGGCTTTGCAGAGCGTCCCTGTTTCCCCTTTGTTCCTTTCTAACCCAATAAAACCTTGCCTTACTTACCATTGAAATTGTCTACAAGCCTAAATTTTTGTGGCCCTATGGCAAGGACCCATCTTTAGCCGAACTAAGGAAGAGTCCTGCAACAACGGCAAAGGTAGCCTCAGAAGTAGAAGCCTCAGCTTCCTGGTACCTGTGGCTGAGCTCCCAGAGCCTGCTCAGGGATGCAACTTGGGGAACGTTTGGACTGCAGGGCTACTTTCATTCTCACTGGGACCATTATTCACACCCCACTGCACTACACCACTCTATCTTTCCCTTTCCTTCCTGCTTTTATGACCTGGGGAAGCAAAGGTTCAACTCATAGTGCATGACAACCACTAAAACCATAGACAGTCAAGCTCTATTCAATGATCAATTAGTGCTTTGTTCATTGTTTAGCTTATCTGTGGGGAAATGAGAGTCTCACATCTCTTTACTTCACAGAGCAGAGGCAGTGTCCCATAGTGACTAAGAGTGCAAATCCTGGAACAGAGATCCTGGAGCCAAACTCTCTGGGCTTGGATCCCATTCCTCCTACTCACTAGTTATACGACCTTGAGCAGGTTACTTAACCTCTCTGTTTCCTGCCTTCATCCATAAAATGGGGTTACTAATAGTAGCCACCTCACAGGATTAATGAGTTGTTTTACATGTCAAGCACATAGTGTGGACTTACATGAGTTAATTGCTGTTGTTATTGACTTCAAGGTTACATCCTGAGTTCGACTGAACTAGGAAAGCTGCCAAGACAGGTACAAAGGGTGTTTGTGTGAAGGTGAGTGGATGAGGAGTAGGCCGATAGGGAAGGTGAAAACAGGAGGAAAATATAAAGGTCAAGGAAGAGGGAGGAAGAGAAACGTAATATGGGAAAAGGGATGGACAGAGCCAGGGGAAGGAGCAGGAGAGAGGTAGAGAAATTCAACAGCAAACACTCAGCAATTTGAAAGAATTGGGTGCAGTGGGTGCTTCGAACAACATACTGTAGCAAACATCAATGTGGTCAATATTAGCCAGGTAAAATAATAACAACAATGGCTGCATTGATTGAATACTATGTTCCAGGCTCTGTGCTGATGTTTTCTTATGTGTTTGCTTGTTCAATTCTCAGCACACCCTATGAGAATTTTACCACCACCCTTTTCACAAATGAGAAAAGTTATGCTTAGGGTGACCAGGTAACATGTCGAAGATCACTCATCTAGTAAGATGTACAGAGACGCCTGGATTCAAACTCAGGTGTGCCTAACTCCAAAGCCCATGCTCCAAACACATCTATGCCTACCACTCAACCAAGAGACATCAGCTGGTCTGGAATTCTAATAGGTTCACATTCTTGGTATCTTCAAGAGGAGCTCACTGCTGAGGAAAGTCTACTGGATGAAGAGAATAAAAGGGGAAATAGAGTATAGGCCCCAAACTGCTTAAAGCATTATCTTTGAAAATGGGAAAATGAACCTGAGCAAAACACATAGCGCCTGAGATGACAGCGCATCTCAGGACCCAGAGATACCTAGAATGAGAAGGGATTTTTTAAGATGATGAATTTCTTCATTTGAAAGGTGAGAAAACTGCCCGGGTGTGGTGGCTCAAACCTGTAATCCCAGCACTGTGGGTGGCCGAGGCGGGTGGATCACTTGAGGTCAGGAGTTCGAGACCAGTCTAGCCAACATGTTGAAGCCCCATCTCTACTAAAAATACAAAAAAACAAACAAAAATAGACAGGTGTGGTGGCATGCGCCTGTAATCCCAGCTACTGGGGAGGCTGAGGTACGAGAATTGCTCAAACCCAGGAGACAGAGGCGGCAGTGAACTGAGATTATGCCACTGCACTCCCGCCTGGGCGACAGAGCTAGACTCCATCTCAAAATAGAAACGAAGGTGAGAAAACTAAATCCATAAGCAGGGAAGTGCTTCATCCCAGGTAATATATAATCCGAAGTAGATGGAAGGCTGGGACTGGCAACTAAGTTTCCTGACTGCCCCTGTGCTTTCCTTTCCTTCACAGAGTCCGTTGGGTTGAGCGGAATTCCTTCCCTCATTTGCCCAAATAAAAGACAAATGTTAAGATGGAAGGAAATGTGCTTTTTCCCACCCTGATGCAGGTGTGCTTTGTAATTGACAAGCCTGAGCTCTCAGCTCATAGTAAAGGGATTTGCCCGAGTTTCTAATTAAAAAATTACGGAAAGAAAAAAAATGCGCATACACTCAAATTTCAAGTAGCAGATTTAGGGAAAAACAGGAATTATGTGGGGCCTTCCCTTACACCTTTTGGAATGTTTATCCTCTTGTTTCCCCCATGCCCTTCTCTCCTCTCCCCAAGTCCAATTCCTGAGGGCCCCCCAAGCTTTCAGGGAAAGCCCTGGGTGGATACTCCCTTCCTGGATCCGCAGTGTGTTCAGAAAATCTGAAAGAGCCCACTCTAAGATTAGATTTCTCTTAGACACAATGTAGGCCAATAAATCGCATTGCTCAGGCTTTCCCTGGTTCCAATCAGCTCTGGGGCCTCCAATCTGAAGTGATTCCCTAAATCCAAGAAAGACATTTGCCCCAACATGCTTTAAGAATGTATCTGAGGGCCAGGTGCAGTGGCTTATGCCTGTAATCCCAGCATTTTGGGAGGCTGAGGTGGGAAGAGTACTTGAGTCCAGGAGTTTGAGACCAGCCTGGGCAACATAGTAAGTTTGCTTGAGCCCAGGAATTTGAGACCAGCCTGGGCAACATGGTGAGATGCCCCCACCACCATCTCTACAAAAAATGCAAAAATTAGCCAGGCATAGTGGTATACACCTGTAGTCTGAGCTACTCTGGAGGTTGAGGTAGGGAAATTGCTTAAGCCCAGGAAATTAAGGCTGCAGTGAGCAATGTTCACGTCACTGCCCTCCAGCCTGGGTGACAGAGTGAGACCCTGTCTCAAAAAAAAAAAAAATGTATTTGAAAGATGTCCAAGTTTCCTCCTTTGTTTGGCTAGAAAGTCATGTGTAAGCTTTTCCAATTTAAACATCCATTGGGACAAAATACTTGCTCACTTTTCTGTTCTGTATTTGCTGCAGGGCACCTCTTAAGCACAATTTAATCACATCACTGGGAACTGCAATCATTTTGCATCTCCCGGAGGCTCCTGAGAGACAACTGTAAATAATAGCTTACTCTCTTCACCAAACAAGTAGGCAATTGACTCACACAATTGCCTGAAGACTGGGCCTGGGAACTCCAGTTTCGTTCCACAGGGATGCACTTAAAGGGCTGGCGTAGGGAATGAAAAACTCCCTGATGGAGGTAGGAATGGTCATTTTCAAGTCATATGTTTCTTCAGACAGATGCCTAATTTTAATTTGCCTTTGAATACATTTAGCTGTTGCTCCAAAATTCTCTTCTCATGATGCCTCTTTCTTGCTTATCATTAGGAGGATGTTGCTGGCTGCCTCGGATCTCTGGGGACAGTTTTCATATATGAGCTCTGGCAAATTAAAAATGATCCTGGGAGGCCTGCTAGCTGGCAGTTTATAAAATAGATTTTAAAAGAATGATCTTGAGTAATTTTTCTAAACACACTAATGTTAAACTTCATATTTGTTTAGAAGCCCCTCGGACTCCATTAAAAGCTGTCTTCTTTGCGGGGCTCTCTGGTTCTGGACCTGGGAAAGGGTGACTAGGAGGTTCTCCCCTCCATTTGAATACTTGAATTCTCTGTAACTGCCTTCGTAGTGCAGAGCTGTGATTGGTACAGATTAACCACAAACAGGTGAGGCTTTGGGAGTTTTCCTGTGTGTCTGAATTCTAATTGAAGGCAGGGCTGTCTGTTTGAATTTCATTCAAACATAGCCTCAGCCTAAAGAATCACTGTGTACACCGAAAGAAGCGTCAGACAGAAAGAAAAAGGGCTGCTATTGCCAAAATGCTTGAGAGGTGCATTCTCGGGTGGTGGGAGAGAGCCCAGGACACAGAGTCACAGGCTGGAAATGAACTCAGAATTCTCTCCTCTGAGGATGGCAATTCTTGGGCTTCTCTTCAAGGCTCACAACACCAGGCCCCTCCCTTCCAGAGACACAGACTTATTTCCCTGACCTGAAATTCTCCCCATAGAGACTCAGGTCTACTGGTAAAGTGGTCTCCTCTGTCTTTACCATCCTCCTTTTTCTTTCTTTCTTTCTTTCTTTTTTTTTTTTTGATACAAGCTCTTACTCTGTTGCCCCAGCTGGAGTGCAATGACACAATCATGGCTCACTGCAGCCTTGAACTCATGGACTCATGCAATCTTCCAACCTCAGCCTCCCAAGTAGCAGGGACTACAGGTGCATACCACCATGCTCAGCTGATTTTTAAATTATTTGTATAGAAAGGGTGTCATTACATTGCCCAGGCTAGTCTTGAATTCCTGGGCTCAAGCAATCCTTCTACCCCAGTGTCTCAAAGTGCTGGGATGACAGGTGTGAGCCACTGTGCTCGGCCTCTACCATCCTCCTAAAGACGCAATTCCACCGGGTAGAATGCCACTTAAAGATATCACCCCTACATTTTGAGTGAAGCCTTTGGTTCTTTCTCCTGAGTGGGGAGAGAGACCACAGAAGAACCCAACTTAGAATGTTAAAAGGAAAGAGGGGAAGGGGCCCAGATGGGAACTGAAGGCAGAAGTGAGGAGGGACACAGCAAAGCCCACTCTACCTACCTCATGATTTGGCTTTAGGCCCTTCCTAGCAGTCTAATGGCCCTAGAAGTCCTGAGCCTTAGGAACATGGAAGGAAATTAAACAGGCCAGCTGCCTTTGCAACTCAGGAGTTAGGACACGGAAGCACTCCTCCTTCCCCAGGAGTACCCCAGTTCCTTTCTCCCCTCCACCAGCTGTGAGTCAGGTAAAGTTTTTCTTGTCTACATGAGATACATAAGTCAGTGCTTTCCTTCCACTGAGCTCCACCCTCCCCCTTGGGAATGGGAGCTTCTGTCTTCCATTTCCTGGCACTTCTCCCCTTCCTCTCAGTCAGCACCTTTAAGGAAAGCCTAAAGAGCCCTTTCTTCCCATGAGTGAGGGACTCCCTCTGGGGCTGAGCAGCAGTTGGGCTAGAAAGACAGCCCTGGCTGAGAGCTCAAGCAGGTCATCTGGCTTACGGCAGAACGGCTCCAGCTCTTGTCCCCAGCCAGAGGGCCACCTCTCACCTACCTCTGCTAACAGCATAGCAGGTGCTCCTAGACATGGGGCCCACTGAGGGCCTTAAACCAATCTTGCCACAAAGAACAACTCCTGCGAAGGCCTCTGGGGCTCCTGCTGAGACCCAGGGCTCCAGGAACCTGAAAGCTTAAGTGGAGCAGATTTGTGCGGGGGAGCTTTTCAACATTGCCAAGGGAACTGACTCCAAATGGCTGGGGGGAGATGTGAATGGGGCAGGTACAAGCCCTCTCTGCATTCCTAGCCTATTCTTCCTCCCAGAGCAACCAAAACCTGGTTTCTGTGATCAGAAAGGAAAGGAAAGCTATCTGAGAAATTGAACTGTACTGGAGGAGTAATGGGAACTGGCACCAAGGTGATTTGTGTTCTTAAAGATGGTCATGCTTAACACAGGAATGCTCAGGTGAAATTGCTGGCATCAGTGCTGGGGGCAGATAGTACGTGGTGAGGGAGAGGCTTTCTGGTACCCCTCAAATGACAGCAGGCAAGTGTCTGTCTTCCTGGAAGGCCAGTCCTGGCTGTCCTCTTTTCAAACATCTATGTTTCATCTCCCATTCTCATAGTCAAGCCGCAGAGAAGGGCTGAAACTTCCCTCTGAGATGCAGTTCTTGAACCCCTTCCCTTGGGAACACACAATTACGCATCTCACTGCAAAACCACAACACTGAATACTCATTCTCTGTCCCCAGAAAATATTCTTCCTAAACCCACAATTGGATTGCTCTCTGAAAGCTATATTTTCTCTGGGAAGTGAAAGATGTTATGCCAGAGTTGCTCTCTCACAGTCTCTGAAAACAACAAAGCATTGTTTTGTACCACCAGCATGCAGACATAGGACAATTATATAATGAA
Organism: Plecturocebus donacophilus; assembly: GCA_004027715.1. Classification (NCBI taxonomy): domain Eukaryota; kingdom Metazoa; phylum Chordata; class Mammalia; order Primates; family Pitheciidae; genus Plecturocebus; species Plecturocebus donacophilus. Next base: position 10,822 of record PVKP010016035.1, on the reverse strand, counting down.
TCAGCAGCGTTATAAAATTGTCTCTCATATGACTTATGTTGTATCATTGTTTCCAAATCTCTTAATCATCCAGAAAACTATTATACCTAGGGATTACCAAGTTAATTGAAGGGGAAAAGAATCCAAGAACTCAATAAACCTCACTGTCCCTAAACTACCTGCCTACCTTTCATGATTTTTCCAGTTACGCAAAGGGTCACTGGTTTTGTGGCTTTGTGTTAATGGTGGTGGTAGTGAGAGACGAGGAGGGATCCTTGTCTCATCTTCTCCTAGCAATCCTAATGCGCTTTAAAGTGCATTGGATTCAAGAGTCAAAACGTCTGGTTTCAAAGCCTGCTACCTATATAGCAAATATTTACACTTTAAAATGAAGGACACTATTTAGGTGTTCAAGGAAAATTAAGAAAATATTTAAAGGATGCCTCCAAAGCTTGTCCCTCATGCTCTGGAGAAGAAAAAAATGAGAAGAAAATCTACGCAAAACTAAGTGAATTGGAGGTATTACAACAAGAATCCAAACAAACTGAGGTCTCTTTGGAAAGCAATATGGTTTAGGTTCTAGAAAAATTGAAACAAGTTGTCAAGAGAGTACCACAGAGACTTACCACATTTTAATTGCATTTAATTCTCGCAGCAATCCTTTGATATTTGGATAGCATTTAATAGATAAGAAAACTCGCCAGCCATGGTGGTTCAGGCTGGTAATTCCAGTGCTTCAGGAAGCCGAGGTGTAAGGATCTCTTGAGTCTAGGAGTTCAATGCCAGCCTGGGCAACATGGTGAGACCCCATCTCTACAAAAAATAGAAATAAAAAAATTAGCTAGGTGTGGTGGCACATGTCTGTGTTCCCAGCTACTCAGAAGGCTAAGGCAGGAAGACCACTTGAGCCCAGGAGTTCAAGACTATCCTGGACAACAGAGCAAGACCTTGTCTCTACTAAAAATTTAAAAAATTAAAAAATTAATTAGCTAGGTGTGGTGGTGCATACCAATAGTCCCAGCTACTCAGGAGGCTGAAGTGGGAGGATCGCTTGAGTCTGGGAATTTGAGTTTGCAGTGACCCATGATGGTACCACTGCATTCCAGCCTGTGTGACCCTGTCTCAAAAAAGTAATAAAATAATAATAATAATAATAACTATTGGGCAAAGAAAATAAGAAAAAAGAAAGACATTCTGATTCAAAGTTGAGACATGGGCCCAGCTCAGTGGCTCATGCTTGTAATCCCAGCACTTTGGGGGCCTAAGGCAGGTGGATCACCTGAGGTCAGAAGTTCGAGACCAACCTGGCCAACATGGTGAAACTCCATCTCTACTAAAACTACAAAAATTAGCCGGGCGTGGTGGCACACACCTGAAATCCCAGCTACTCGAGAGGCTGAGGCATGAGCATCACTCGAACCCAGGAGGCTGAGGTTGCAGTGAGCTGAGATTGTGCTACTGCACTCCAGCCTCCTGGGCAACAGAGCAAGACTCCACCTCAAAAAACAAAGAAGGGTATGCACCCAGAGAGCTCCTCTGGACAACATTACCACGTAGAGACAACTTCATGTTCGTGCAATGGAAATATAGTTTATTATTGGTTAATATGGAAATGTCACAAAAGTCAATCATATACAGAGAATGCAAATGCATTTTGTAAATATTTCTTAAATTCTACATTTTCAGACTATAACGACATAACATTGAAAGTATATAGCAAGAATAGAATTAATGAGTAAACAACAATGTAGAATTTTTGAGAGTCTTAGGTTATTCCCAGGTCAGGAAAAAAATGCAAAGCCAAATGACAAACTAATTTTTAATGAAATATAAATACAACATTTCATAATACATGGAATGCTGCCAATGCAGTACTTAAAAGAAAACATAGCACTGTAAATGCCTATATGAGTAAGTAAGAAAGAGCGACAGAAACAGAGTGAACTAAATCTCTAAATCCCTTTAAAAGGGAATAAAGCAACCTCCCAAAATATAGAAACAGAAAATCCCAAATAAAAATAACCAAAATGAGCTGAGCACGGTGGCGCATGCCTGTAATCACAACAATTTGGGAGGCTGAGGCAAGTGGATCGCTTGAGCCTAGGAGTTCAAGATCAGCCTGAGCAACATGGTGAAACCCTGTCTCTACCAAAAAAATACAAAAATTAGCTGGACGTGGTGGCACATGCCTGTGGTCCCAGTTACTTGGGAGGCTGAGGTGGGAAAATTGCTTGAGCCCAGGTTTGGACTCCAGGGAGCTGTGATCGTGCCACTGCATTCCAGCCCCTGGGTAACAGAGCAAGGCCCTGTCTCAATCAATCAATCAATAAAATGGAAAAGATAAAAATAACCATTTGTTAAAGAAACAAACAAAATCCCAATAGTTGTTCATTTGAAAAATCAGTGGAAGTAACGACTACTGGCCAAATGATTTACAAAAGATTAAAAACACACAGAACGTAATAAATTAGATACAAGGAAAGAGATTTAACAATAAGACAGAAATTCAAAACACTTGGTGTTATGTGCCCCTCTTCTCTGTTTCTATAGCACTGAGTATATTGCTATTAAAACACTTATCACATTATACTTTAATTAGATGTTTATTTGTCCATCTCCTTATATTAACAGGCTTCTGGCAGGAAACAGATGGCACACTCCAAAAGGTTTTACACAGGAGAATCCAATAAAGAGACTATTTGCAATAATATGCACAGGGTTAAGGGAACCAACAAGGGATGCTACAGCACCCTGGGGCTAGCAACAGCAGCTAGTCTCTACCACCCCCAGCCTGAAGAGGTAAGCAGCAGGAATGGTTTTGGGAAAACAGCAAGAATTGAAGCTGGTAGAGAGGGGCTGCCTGCTAGAAGCTATGGCAATGGGTAGAAGAATGAAGCCACTACTAAAACACAGCCTGCAAGGCAAGAAGCCAAGGGGATAAATATGCCAATCTCTTGTACCTCCCAACGTCTTACTTCCTGCAAACCTCTCATTTCCTGCCATTCCTCCCAAAGATGAAATCCTACCTGAAGCCAGAAGGCAGAAGAGCCTTGGTGACTGAGTCCATGGAGGTAAGCCTCCTAGGGCAGAGCAGGGCAAAGAATGAGTTAGGGTAGGGTTAAGGGGGAAACTGACAGAGACCAACCAGCACACTCTACAACCTGACTATGGAGTCTCTGAGAATGGAGACTATATCTTTTTTTATTTTTATTTTTGAAATAGGATCTCACTCTTGCTCAGGCTGGAGTGCAGTAGTAATATTATGGCTCACTGCAGCCTTGACATCCTGGGCTCAGGTGATCCTCCCATCTCAGCCTCCCGAGTGGCTGGGACCACAGGCATGAGGCACCACACTTGGCTAATTTTTAAATTGTTTGTAGAGATGAGGTGTTGCTATGTTGCCCAGGCTGGTCTTGAACCCTTGGTCCCAAGCAGTCTTCCTGCCTCAGTCTCCCAAAGAGTCAGGATTACAGATGTTAGCCACTGTGCCTGGCTCAGAGAATGTATCCTTGTTCATTTTTATGCCACCAGCCTTTAGGGGCAATGACTCAATAACTATTTATTGACATGATTAAATGGAGTGAGCTATTATCATTTTCATCTACATGCTAATAAAAGTAATAACTAAGTAGCTATGAATGAGGACATGCACAAATATACACAATATCAGCTATGACATGGGAAAATTAGCATGAATGGACTATTCATAGAGAAAAACAATAGAAAAAGGAGTATTAAAATAATATAAAATCAGGCACCTGGCTCTGATCAATGCACTAGAGAATTTTTCTAAGGAACAATCCTTCTATTAAACAATCTGTTAAAAAATATAGAAAAATATTTAAAAATGTAGAAAATATCTTACCAAACTTGTTTTATGAGGCAAATGTGTTTGTTTTAAATATATATAAGGAAGCAACAATATAAAGAAAGAAAAGTATAGGTTAGTCCTGTGAATATGAATACATAACTTCTAAAAAAATACTGTAGCAACAAGAATACAATACTGCTGTGACCTGGTAGAAGCCTTACAAAAATAATATAATATTACAAACACTGTTTTTTGTGTTTTATTTTGGTTTTGAGACAAGTTCTCACTGTCACCCAGTCAGGAGTATAGTGGCATGATCATGGCTTACCGCAGCTTTGACATCCTGGGCTCAAGCAACCCTCACACCTCAGCCTCCCAAGTAGCTGGGACCACAGGTGTGCACTACCATGCCTGGCTAATTTTTATATTTTTTGTAGAAACAGGGTTCCACCATGTTGCCTAGGATGGTGTCAAGCTCCTGGGCTCAAGAGATCCAGCCACATTCACCTCCCAAAGTACTGGGATTATAGGCATAAGCCACCGCACCCAGCCCTGAAACACTGTTAATGTAAGATATCATATTAATGGACAAAATATAAAAATCCTACCCATGTGTGCCTTCAACAAATACCTATTGAGAGCCTAGTATTTATCGGGCACTGTTCTAGACACTGGAGATACAACAGTCAACAAGACAGGCAATGAGCCTGAGTCTCTTGAAGTCTCTAGTCTCATGGTGGACAGCTAACAAGCCAGTAACTAACAAGAATAGTTTTACAGGGTGACAAGAGCTCTGAACAAAGTAACATAGGATGACACGATAGAGTGTAACTGCAGGTGTGTGGGGGTTCATATTAGATAAGGTTACCAAAGGTGTTTTCAGCTGATGCTTGATAGTTCAAAAGCTGTTGAGACTAGGTGCGGTGGCTCACACCTGTAATCTCAGCACTTTGGGAGGCCGAAGTGGAGTATTGCTTGAACTCAGGAGTTGGAGACCAGCTGGGGCAACATAGTGAGACCCCATCTCTACAGAAAGTTAAAAAAACAATCAATCAGGTGTGGTAGTGCATGTTTGTGGTCCCAGCTACTCAGGAGGCTGAAGTGGAAGATCACTTGAGCCTGGGAAGTTGACACTGCAGTGAGCTGTGATCATGCCACTGCACTCCGGCCTGGGCGACAGAGTGAGACTCTGTCTAAAAAGAAAAAACCAAGACAAATGCAAAAAAAAAAGCTGGTGAGAAAACATTTCTTAAAGTTTAAAACTTCCATTGATTAAACAAAATAAAAAGGCATTGGAAGTTTTCTTAGCAGGAGCATTACGCAAGCCTAAATTCAAGAGCCAGAGGCCCTGGAGACTCTAATAAGAACATAAGTATAATAACAAAGATGTCTCTTTCATCAGTCTTAATTAACTTTTTAATAAAATGAGACTGAAGAAAAAGAAATAAGTTATAAATATGTGAAAGAAAAATAAAAATGTCACTCGCTCAAATGACAGGATTCTATAAGGAAGATGTCCATGGCATCAACACAAAGATCATTAAAAATAATAGAGATGTTCAGCAAAGAAGCATAATATAAGATTAATGACAAAAGTCTGTCACATACCTAATAAGAGTGACACAGAGATAGACAATATAATGAAAAAGGAGATTCAGAATAATGACAAAATATTAAATTCTTGGTTATTCCCTTAATTTGAGAGAATAAAGACATATTAAAATCATAGACTACCAATGGGAGAAGGAAAGGAAGGCATGAATAAATGATGCTATTTACCAAGATGAATTAATACGGGAGAGACCAAGTATCACAAAGATAACTAAGTTTACATATAAATTTAATGCGCTCCAAATGAAACCACTGAGAGAAGTTTGATAGAATGTGACAAGTTGTTAGGAAAATTCTCCTGAAAGAAGATGATGATTGTAGACTCATCCTTTAAGAGTTTTAAATTAAAAGTGACGATTATCAAAACTATGTGATATTTGGTTTTTAAACTTTCAAGGACACATTAATATTTCAGAATAGATTTGGTTATTTAACAAGTCAACATACAGAAAACTGGAAACACTAGAATGATAGAAAAAGAAATTACTACTTAATTAATGGATTTCAGTATGGTTAAAATTAACTGAGATCTGTAGCTTGAATCACAAAGTACAGTAAATCCTATATGATTAAAATACTTTAGTTAAAAAATCAAGAAGAAAATGCACTAACATTTTTACTTTAGCTGCAGACCATTCTTTTATCAAATAAATGGAGACTATCATTTATCACATTTTAATATATATTTTTACAATGACATAAAAGAAAACAAATATTTTAAAGTTGCAAGACAAAGCAAATGTGAAACGTAATTGGTGAGATTATACTATTGAAAAGTATTTAGAATTCAGAAAACTACATGCAACTAACATCCAGATACCACTGGAAAAGTGGTCAAAGGAGATGGGCAGCTTATACTTACGCACTACACACAATAAAGTATCCCACAGAAAAATGAACAGTCACCCTAGCAGTTAAAGAGTAGAAATTAAAATAGATTTAAACGCCTGCTATGGTCTGCATGTTAGTATTTCCTCCTCCCTAAATTCATATATTGAAACCTGATACCCAATGTGATGGTATTAAGAAGCCTGTAATCCTAGCACTTTGGGAGGCCAAGGTGGGAGGATGGCTTGAAGCCAGGAGTTCAAGACCAGGCTGGGCAACATAGGAAGACCCCATGTCTACAAAAATAAAAATAAATTAGCTGAGCACAGTGGCATGCGCCTGTGGTCTCAGCTACTCAGGAGGCTGAGGTGGGAGGATCACTTGAGGCCAGGTGTACAAGGTTACGGTGAGCTATGATGGTACCAGTATACTACAGCCTGGGTGATAGAGCAAGTCCCTGTCTCAAAAATAAAGGTGGGGCCTTTGGGAAGTGATGAAGGCATTAGGGATCTGCCCTCTTGAGTGGAATTAGTCCCTTTCTAAAAGAGGTTGAAGGGAGCTGCCTTGTACCCTTCTGCTTTCTGAGGATGTGCAGGAATAAGGTGCCATCTTTGAAGCACAGAGCAACCCCTCACCACATGCCAAATCTACTGGTAACTTCATCTTGGATTCCCCAACCCCTAGAATGATAAGCAATAAATTTGTATTGTTTGTAAATTACCATGCTTGAGACCAGGAGTTCGAGACCAGCCTGGACAACATAGTGAGACCCTGTCTCTACAAAACAAACAAATTAGAATTAGTTGAGGGGGTGGCATGTGCCTGTATTACCAGCTACTCAGGAGGCTGAGGTGGGAGGATCACTGGATCCCAGGAGGTCAAGGCTGTGGTGAGCCATGATCACACCACTGCACTCCAGCCTGGATAACAGTGAGAGATCCTGTCCCAAAACAAAGCAATAAAATAAAAAAATAAATAACCTAATCTAAGGTGTTTTGCTATAGCAGCCCAAGTGGACAAAGACAACACCTTATAAACAAAGGGAGAAAAGATTAAAATGATAAAACTTGATGTTTGTGAGGCTATGGTAAATTAGGTACAGTGACACATTGCTAGTGGAACTGTATACTAATTTGTTTTCAGAAGAAGTAGTCTACTGGTATTTGATGTAATTTTAAAATGAGTTTTATTTCAGTTTTTGTAGAGATAAGGTCTCATTATGTTGCCCAGGCTGGTCTTGAACTCCTCGGCTCAAGCAATCCTGTCTTAGCCTCCCAAAGTGCTGAGATTACAGGCATGAACCACCACACCTGGCCTTGATGTTCTTTTGATCCACCAGTCCTGCTTTGGAGAATATACTCTATAGAAATAACATGGGACAGGGGTGATATATATGTGTGTGTGTGTGTGTGTGTGTGTGTGTGTGTGTGTGTGTGTATATATATATATAAACGATGGTCATATAGCATTGTTCTTTACAATTTTGTGGGTTTGTAAACTTTTATTTTAGGTTCAGGGGTACATGTGAAGGTTTGTTACATAGATAAACGTGTCACAGGGGTTGGTTTTACATATTGTTTCATCACCCAGGTACTAAGCTCAGTACTCAGTCGTTATCTTTTCTGCTCCTCTCCCTCCTCCTACCCTCACCCCTCAAGTGGACCCCAGTGACTGTTGTTTCCTTCTTTGTGTTCATGAGTTCTCATCTTAGCTCCCACTTATAAGTGAGAACATGCAGTATTTCGTTTTCTGCTCCTGCGTTAGTTTGCTGAGGATAATAGGTTCCAGCTCCATGCATGTTCCCACAAAAGACATCATCTCATTCTTTTTTAGGGCTGCATGATATTCCGTGGTATATACATAACACATTTTCTTAATCCAATCTGTCATCAATGGGCATTTAGGTTGATTCCATGTCTTTGCTTTTGTGAATAGTTCTGCAATGAACATTCATTCATGTGCATCTGTCTTTATGGTTGAATGATTTATATTCCTCTAGGGCTATACCCAGTAATGGGATTGCTGGGTCGAATTGTAGTTCTGCTTTTAGCTCTTTGAGGAATCACCATACTGCTTTCCACAATGGTTTAACTAATTTACACTCCCACCAACAATGTTATGTGTTCCCCTTTCTCTGCAACCTCACCAACATATGTTATTTTTTTGGCTTTTTAAAAATAGGCATTCTGACTGGTATAAGATAGTATCTCATTGTGATTTTGATTTGCATTTCTCTAATGATCAGTGCAATTGAGCTTCTTTTCATAGGCTTGCTGGTCACATGTATGTCTTCTTTTGAAAAATATCTGTTCATGTCCTTTGCCCACTTTTTAATGCAGTTGTTTAGTTTTCTCTTGTAGATTTGTTTAAGTTCCTTATAGATGCTGGATATTAGACCTTTGTCAGATGCATAGTTTGCAAATATTTTCTCCCATTCTCCCTACAGGTTGTCTGTTTACTTGGTTGATAGTCTCTTTTGCTGCACAGGAGCTCTTAAGTTCAATTAGATCTCACTTATCAATTTTTGCTTTTGTTGCAATCGCTTTTGGTGTCTTTGTCATTAAATCTTTGTCCATCTCTATGTCCAGGATGGTATTGCCTAGGTTGTCTTCCAGGATTTTTATAGTTTTGGTTTTTACATTTGTCTTTGACCCATCTTAGGTTGATTTTTGTATGTGGTGTAAGGAAGGGGTCCAGCTTCAATCTTCTGTATATGGCTAGCCAGTTATCACAGTACCATTTCTTTATAATTTTGAAAAATCAGAAACAACCTAGGAGCTCCCTGTAAAATAGAGAAATAGCCAAGCCAAGTATGGTACACAAGTATGGTACAGCACCATGACACAATTCATTTTGCTACTCAAAATAACAAGCGGATGGGTATACCCACTTTGGGAAAATTCTCCAAGCTTTATTCATGTGGTTTGTAGTTTTCTATATACTATACATGTTATATTTCTTAAAACAATATTTTTAAATGACAAACATATAAACCAAGTTAATACAGCACATAGAAAGTATGTGAAATGGTAATAAATAAAAATGTTTAACAAAATACTAAACACTTGTTGGTTACAACTATAAACATAAGTGTATGTATAAGCACTAACAAGGACTGGGAGGGAATTGCGGTGATAAGACATTTATATTCATTTCTTTCTAAAATACCAGCTTTACTGAAATCATAAATAAATCAAAAAGTTCACCTTTCTGAAGTGCACAATTCAGTGGCTTTCAATACATTCAGAAGTCAGTGCAACCATTGCACCATTTAATGTTAGAAGATTTTCATCATCCCAGAAAGAAACTGCACCCATTAAAAGTCACTTCTCGGGAAGAGATCCAAGATGGCCGATTAGCAACAGCTCAGGAATGTAGCTCCCAGTGAAAGCGCAGAGAACGAGTGGACGCCGCACTTTCTGACGAATTTTTGTTGCCCACAGACTGGGAGATTCCCGGCAGAGGAGACACACGGGTCGCCAGCACGACTCTTTTGGCCAGCGTGGCTGTTTTGCCGGCGCCCCAGCACGGCGCTTCCCAGTGCGGAGTATACGGGACGGTCGGGCTTGGCTGGTCCCATCCCCACAAGGAAAACAGCAATTGGAAGCGCTGAGGACTGAGAGTTTCACAGCAAGCACAGTGAACCTGGGAAGGTCCGGCTCTGTGGGGAACGGGCGTCCGTCAAAGGAAAACTAAGAAATAAAAAACTTCATCACCGGGCGGAGAGAGATCCAAGATGGCCACGTAGCAGCAGCTCAGGATTGTAGCTCCCAGTGAAAGCGCAGAGAGCGAGTGGACGCCGCAATTGCAGACGAATTTTTGATGCCCACAGACTGGGAGATTCCCGGCGAAGGAACCACACGGGTCGCCAGCGCTCTTTCGGCCGGCGCGGCGCTTCTCGTTGCGGATTGTACAGGACTGGATGCCCTTTTAGTCGGGCTCGGCTGGGAAGGCCCAGCTCTGTGGGGAAGGGGTGCCCCCCGAAGGAAAACTAAGAAACAGAACAAACTTCATCACCAACAAGTCAGACGTCCACTCAGAGACCCAATCTGAAAGTCGGCAATTACAAAGACGACAGGTGGATAAATCCACAAAGATGGGAAGAAACCAGTGCAAAAAGGCTGAGAACACCCGAAATCAGAATGCCTCTCCTCCTACAGGGGATCGCAGCTGCTCATCAGCAAGAGAACAAGGCTTGACGGAGGATGAGTGTGATGAACTCACAGAATCGGGCTTCAGAAGGTGGATAATAAGAAACTTCTGTGAGCTAAAAGAACATGTTCTAACCCAATGTAAAGAAACTAAGAACCTTGAAAGAAGATTTAACGAAATGTTAATGAGAATGGACAACTTAGAGAAGAATATAAGTGAATTGATGGAGCTGAAAAACACAACACGAGAACTTCGCGAAGCATGCAAGAGTTTCAACAGCCGAATTGACCAAGCAGAAGAAAGGATATCAGAGGTTGAAGATCAACTCAATGAAACAAAATGAGAAGGCAAGATGACAGAAAAAAGGGTAGAAAGGAATGAACAAAGTATCCAAGAAATATGGGACTATGTGAAAAGACCTAATCTACGTTTGATAGGTGT
>PVKP010016034.1:0-49113 GCA_004027715.1 Plecturocebus donacophilus | reverse complement strand
ATATATATATATATATATATATATATATATGAAAGCAATGGAATCCTATTTGGCTTTTTTTAAAAAAGTAAATTCTGCCATTTGCAAAATCATGGATGAATCCAGAGGACATTATGCTAAGTGAAATAAGCCAGGCACAGAAAGACAAATACTGCATGATCTCACTTACATGTGAGTCGAGCTCATAAAAGAAGAGAGTAGAATTGAGGCAGGAGAATAGAGTTTGGAGGCAGGGAAGCTAAGGTGTTCCACGCTGACTTCCTAGAACTAAATTGAAAGAACTAACTTTCCATACCTAAGTAACAAAGGGACCAGAAGCTACTCCCTTTGCAAACCCCCACCTTTTCTGTGGGGCAGATGGGAAAGTCCCTCTGATTTTCTGTGGGGCAGATGGGAAAGTCCCTCTGATTTTTTCTGCAAAAAGCAACCAATCAGAGGTACTTTCTTTGGTTGCCATCCACAACCAATCAAACTGATTGCCGGCCACTGCTTTATTTACATGAGATGAACACCAAGCTGCCAATGGGAAACCTCTAACTGGTAGTCTGTATCCCCGCCTTGAGCTGGCTGCCCCTCAGCTCCCGCAATGTGGAGTGTACTTCCATCTTTTGAATTACAACTAACAGAATCAAAGAGATTTCACCTCTCCCCCACTCCATTCATCTATTCATTTCATTCATCAGCTTATTCCCTTTTTAGAGCATTATTTGTTGAGCCACTTCTGTGTGCCACACATGGCACTTAAAGCTGCACACACAAGAGGATAACACAGTGTTTTCTCTATGGTACACCCGGAATCAGTTTGAAGAAAACATTGTTCTTTTGATGAAAATACAAGTTCCAAGAATGTCATTAAAAAACACATGCACAGATACACACACATACTCACATGTTTAACAGATTGCAGCAAGTTTTTAAACAGAATATACATTGCAGTAAGACCCTCTACTGGTAACAGAATGATGGTTACCAGGTTGGGAGAGTGGGCTGACCAGGGAAAGAGGAGATGTTAGTCAGCAGGTATAAAGTTTCAGTTATAAAGGAGGAAAAACTCCTGATGATCCATTGCACAGCATGGGGACTACAGTTAATAATAATATATCGTATATTTCATAATTGCTACAAATAGATTTTAGATGTTTTCACCACAGAGAAATGATAAGTACAGAAGGCAGAGGATATGTCAATCAGCTTGATAAGATTATTCCACAATATACGAAGGTATTCAAATACCACATTGTACCCCATAAATATATATAATATCAATTAAAAATGTTTAAAACCAGCATGGCGAGGTGGCTCATGCCTGTAATCCCAGCACTTTGGGAGGCCAAGGCAGGTGGATCACGAGATCAAGAGATCAAGACCATCCTGGCCAACATGGTGAAACCCCCCCTCTACTAAAAATACAAAAATTAGCTGGGCATGGTGGTGCGTGCCTGTAGTCCCAGCTACTCGGGAGGCTGAGGCAGGAGAATTGCTTGAACCGAGAGGCGGAGTGAGCCGAGATCCCACCACTGCACTCCAGCCTGGGGCCTGGAGACAGAACGAGACTCTGTCTCAGAAAAAAACCTTAGGTCATATATACATACAAACTGTTATGGTCAATATTTTTACTTGTGTGGTTTTTTTAATACATTCATATAATTACAATCATTACAATTTAGGTTATGGCTAATCAGTCTTTGAGAATTTTTTTTTTTTTTTTTCTGATAGTTTCACATTTTCTTTAAAAGCATTATCATATTTTTTGGTAGATTTTAGAAATTGTGATAATTTCTTAAATTATAGAAAAATGTGTGTATATATATATATACACATATAAACATTGTAAATATATGTACAAACTTCCTCCACAATTTAAGAAATCATCATGAGTGTTAAAGTCTACCAAAAATACATATACACATATATTTGTATATATGTATGTGTACAAAGACAGAGGAGTTGACTTTAGCTAATTAATATTTGATGTAAATGAGGCAATGACTCCAAAATTAGCCTCCTGGTATTCACAACATAAATGTCATTAGGTGGATGACAAATATGATTTGGCTTGGACATAAGGAAACTAGTGAAGGGCATGTAGACAAATAGAAATTTATCCTCATCCTTCCATTTTGTTCCATGTATCCTTCATTCTTACTACTACTGTTGACACCTATATTACATCTACATACAATATAAAACCATCAATAAGGTATTATAATGTTTTCCTTAAGCAGGCATATATCTTTTTAAAAATTAAGAAGAGAAATACATATATATATATATATATATATATAAACTTTTTTTTTTTACATATTTCCTCTTTCTAGTGCTCTCCATTTCTTCCTGGAGATACAAGTTGGCATCTCTGTATTATTTTGCTTAAAATTAAAGAACTTTATTTTAGCATTTCTTGTAGTGCTGGTCTGCAGACAATTCCATTTTGTTTATCTGTAGATGTCTTTATTTTGCCTCTATTTTTGAAGAATAGCTTCACTAAACAAATCATTTTTGTTCGGCAGCTTTTTGTTTTCCTTCTGCACTTTGACTCTTGTTCCAATGTCTTCTGGATCCCATATTAAACCAAGAAATCAGCCACTGTTATTATTATTATTTTAGGAGACAGGGTCTCACTCTGGGCCCAAGGTGGAGTGTGGTAGCATGATCATAGCTCACTGCAGCTTAGAATTCCCGTGCTCAAGAAATCCTCCCTCCCTCCTCAGCCTCCTGAATAGCTGGAACTACAGGCATGCACCACCCCCAGCTAATATTCTTTGTATTTTTAAAGGGATCATTCTGTGGTGCCCCAGCTATTCTCAAAGTCCTGGCCTCAAGTGATCCACCCATCTCAGCATCCCAAGTAGCTAGGATTATAGGCATGAGCCACTACACCTAGAAATAAATCATTGTCTTATCGGTAATCTCCCTATTTGTATTTCCCTTTTTTTTTTCCTATATAGAATATTTCTAGACTAAAATATTTCAATATTTTATCTTTCAGCATTTCAACTATCATGTGTCCAGGAGTAACTCTGTCTGTTTATCCCATCTTCAGGTTTGTGGCATTTCTTGAAACTGTAGATTAATGTTTGCTTAAACTGTGGTGTTTTGGGCATTATTTAGTCAAGTATTTTATTCTAGTTCATTTCTCTTCTTCTGGAATTCCAATTACACATATCTTAGACTACTCCATAATGTCCCAGAAGTTTATGATGTTCTGTTTGTACTTTTTACCTTTTTTTCTCTGTTCCTGGGTTGTGTAAATTCTATTTATCGTTTTTCAAATTCACAATTTTTTCTTTTATTTTCAATCTTCTGTTAAGATTATCTAGCATTTAAAAAGTATCAGTTACTGCATTTTTCAGCTCTAAAATTTTGCATTTTGAGGGTTACCATTTCTCCATTTAGAAATAATTCTTTTACATATTTGACCATATTTATTTTCTTTGATTTTAAAAGGTATAATCGCTGCTTAGAATTCTTTTTCTAGTAAATTCAACATCTGGGCCAACTCAGAGTCAGTTTCTATCAACTACCTCTTTTTCCCTAAGCATAGGCCACAATTTCCAGGGGTTTTTTGTTTTGTTTTGTTTTGTTTTTGCCTTTGCACGTCTTAGAAATTTTGGTAGAAAACTGGACACTGTATATAGTATGTTATAGCTACTTATAATTCTGTGTTGCTCTTCTAAGAATTATTGGGTGTTACTCTAGTATGCAGTTAACTTGCCCGAATTCATACTAAAAATATTGCATCATCCTATGTTAGGTAGCCTATGGCATCTTATAGCTGCATTTTTATCCTGATCTCTGTAAGTCTTTCAGTTCCTGCAAAGTTTTGTGGTAAGCAAAGGATTTGAGCAGAGATGGTTCTCAGTCTCTCTCTGGTTTCCTGCTTCTGTTAATTCCTCTCTAATTTTAAAGAGCTCTACTGGCTTTGGACTCTATATCATGATATTCCAAATCCACCCAGATTCAGCTTTCTGCCATTTATGCTGTGCACAGCCAAGAAATGCATTCAGTTAAGAAAAGTTTCCCACTCAAATCTGTATACCTATGTTTTTTAAGTGGATTTCTCTTTAGTATCTGCTTGCTTTTTCATTAAGCCTCCTCTCCGTACATATATAGCTCAGTAGTGAACCATGAATTTACACAGCTTATGTTCCGAATTTGTGTCTTACTTCTTCTGGGAATGTTGTGCTGTCAGGATTTTCCTTTACCTTTCTAGCTCCTTACCTAGACCTACAGTGACCTTAGCATCATTAGCTGGTAAGGCTGCAGTGTATTTTCACCACCATTTCCACAGCCATATCTGTGATAATTGGTCAACATTCTTGGCCCATAATCTGCAAATTCACAATTCAAAACCATTGCAATTGCAAGTGTTCAAAGCCATTCCAGTTGCAGGCTTCTGTTTGCTTTTCAATGGTTTCCAGTATCTTTCCAGTCCACTATTTTACAGTTATCTGCAACTACTTTACTTATCTGTCATTAATGGTAATCTTTTTTGATCTACCATTTGTCACACATCTAATAATGACAAAATATCTACTAATAAGTTAAATTAAATAACTAGCTTATTCAGCACAACAATTCCATTAGATTCTGTTAAGATTGAGCTCAAACAAGTTAACTAACTTACTGAACATCATTACCTAAAAAATTCCAGGATTAGGAATTAAATACAGATCTCTCTGCCTCTAGCATTGTTTGGTAATACATTCTCTATAATCAAATAATAATAACAGTTAATCTTGATTGCCCTCTTGCTATGGTACGTAGCAATTTAAACTTAATTTTAATTAATTTAGACTTAATTCTAATTAATACATTTAGCCCTCACAGTAAGCCTATGAAATGGGTACTTTCGTCAACCATTTTATAGATGAGAAAAATTTAGCCACAGCTTAGCTTGTTTGAAGTCACAATAATAGTAACTAAGTAAGAGCAAAAGCCAAGATTCAAATGTAGGTTATTTCACCACAGACTCAGAAACAAATTAAACTTAGAGCCTAAAATGCTTTCTGCAATTGAAATGATAACATTATATAAACCTATAAAGATAATCAACTATAGCTTCCTAAACTACAAATTGTCATAAAAATGACATCTGTCCTGTATCAATCAGAAATTGGTATTAAAATTAAGAATATTATGAGACAATAGAATGTCTAGAGTTTTTAATACATTGATATCAGTATCAACTGATAGACTTCAGAAGCTTCATAATTCATTTATTCAAACAAATATACTTTAAAACATTGGCTAAACAATGACTTTTAAAAAATCTGTAACAGGTGGAACTCTTTAAAAAATAATTTTTGTTTTATATCCAAGTGATATCCTTATTATAAAAACTGAAAATTATTTCTTTTATAAGATATATACCAAAATTATTAATAATTTAAATGTTGCTTTTTTATATAGTCCTTCCAAACACAAGCACCATTACCAAAATCAACATTACCACTTTACTATTTTTATTGCTTTTTTACCAGAATTTCACACATTAAATTTTCAATTAGATAACTAAATTCTGTTACTCATCCTGAGCCATTCTACAAGTGAAGATGAAATTGAGAGAATGATTATTGTCATGTAACTTACAATGTTTTTTAAGTAAACTTAGTAAAAGCAGTCACTTTTGAGAAAGCCAATTTTAGGTAATAAAGCTACACAGAATCAACTTTTGGAAGATGTAGTAATCTATACAAATCAAGAACTAGGGAAATGAAAACTATCTTAAGGCGATTGTTAAATTTAGATCTCCTAGAATAGACTCAGGGTTCTTTTTACTCTTCAAGTGAGTTGGAAACTCCCAAAGGTAAGTTTACCTGTGTTCAGGTAACTATTTTTCTAATGCAAACATAGCTACAGTTTTCATCCACGGATTCCACAAAACAATATAGTCACCTTTTCCTTTGTTCCACCTAAGCCCACAAGGCTGATGATGATCAGATAAATTATTTCTATAATTACTACATGCTTTGACTTCCAATAAGGAAATAACAGAAAACTAGTGAATAAATATAAAGAAATGTTACACCTGGGGAAAGTATTAGTTAAGCTTCTTGGCCCAGTAGGTTTTAACAAAAAAAAAAAGAAAAAAGAAATCAAAGCCAGCAATCCTCCAAAGAAATCTGCTCTAGTTATTTCTTACTGCAAGTAAATCCAAATGAAATTAACAAGGGCATTGACTCCAAGTAAAGTAGCTGTATCTTAAAGTAACTAACATTTTGCAACGTGAAGTATATAACAGACAAGATAGACAAGACCTCCTTAAATTGTGAGTTGGCTGAAATTGGACTACTGCCATTTCATTTCCTGAAACATAACATACCTTTCATTATTGCAAAAGTAATTTCTTTTTAAAAATCTAGCAATATGTTAAAAAAAATTATAAGCACTTCAGGGTATTTTTCTCAGCCACTGAAAAATATCTAATTAAATATCACCATGTACAGCATTCATAAAAGAAACATGAAAATAGTCCCTCAAGCCCATTACATTCCCTTTCCTAGAATGTTTTACATCAGAAAGTTCTCAGCTCATCTGCACCAGGCCGTAGTTGTTGATATTGGTAAAATAAACAAACAGTATTACTAATTGCCTCTCGGTTTTAGACTCAAAGTTGAAAATCCTTCCAGATTCAAAGAAATAAATCATACTGAGAAATGTAAACACAATGAAAAAGCAATGAGTGAGCTACCTTTCCTGAGCAGAAGGTATTGATTTCTCAGTACCTTCTTTAATCACACTATGTGGGTGACCCTCTATTTATCAGTTCATTAATCTGGCCAACATGGAAACTACTGATAAAAACTAGTTTTGCACTGGGCCTATTTGTCACTGTACTCTCACTCAAGGAAGAAAAGCTCAAGAGCTTTGGCTGTTTCTGAGACATAAGAGGAAAAGGTACAGCAGAGAAGCAGTTGATAGTTGAAATGAGATATTGGAATTTACTGCAAAAACAGGATAAATTCTTAAATTTGAATTACAATATCCTACCTATAAAACTTCCTGTAATGTTCAACTAAGCAAAAGTCACATTAGGCATAATGTCACCAGCCTGTTACCAGATGCTCAGGTTTTTTTCTCATCACATTTCAAGGGATATTATAATGAAAAGGTTTCATTGATTTAAACATAGAAGTCAGTAAAGAATCCTATTGGTTTGCCTCATAGAAATATATAGGATTGTTTCACAGAAATATATTTTATAGCCAACTCCATCATAACAAACTATTCTACAAAATAAATGATATCTTTTCTACTGTATACTACATATACTTTCTTCTTCTTCTTTTTTTTGTTTGTTTTGTTTTGAGTAGGAATTTCACTCTTGTTGCCTAAGCTGGAGTGCAGTGGTGCAATCTTAGCTCACTGCAACCTCCTCTTCCCGGGTTCAAGAGATTATCCTGCCTCAGCCTCCTGAGTAGCTGGGATTACAGGCACCCACCACCACGCCTGGCTAATTTTTTGTATTTTTAGTAGATACAGGGTTTTGCCATGTTGGCCAAACTGGTCTCGAACGCCTGACCTCTGGTAATCCACTTGCTTCGGCCTCCCAAAGTGCTGGGATTACAGGCGTGAGCCATGGCATCCAGCCTACATATACTTTCATTATTATTTTTTCACAAACTCTATCTCACTTTAACATATTTCCCAAGGATTACATCAACTAAAAGAAATACATAAATTCAATCTAATATTGATCTAACATTTTGTTTATATAATTCATAGGTAAAGAAATGAAAGTAAACTCTTAACATGAAGTACATACAAGTACCACATGAGGTCTAAAAACAACTTTTTCCTTCCTCTCACTTGCTGGGTAACCTGACTTTGTCAGCATTTAAGTGAGTAGGATACCACCTAAGTGAGTAGGATACACACAGGATATCTGAGAATGAATGATCTTATCTGTAACTGCTTTGAATCTCTGGAATATACCCTCTTACTCAGTAGAAAACAGTTTTAGTGTGTTTCTTTAATTGTTTTTTAAGCTTTTCATTTGTTTTCTGCATCAAATGAGGGGCAAACTCAAGGTTCTTTTTATTTCTTACTGAATATGACAAAGTTACTCATATCAAAGCTAAAAAGTAATATCCCCCCATCCATCACAGCCCTTTAACAGTAACACACTTGTTGAATTATCCTAAGATGAAATTTCAGTGGCAAAGGTCATGCAGTTTCAACTGTGGTAAATACATTTAGAAAAACTCTTGGAATATTTGTCTATAAAGAGAATAATTGCAGAAGAACATGAGTTTAAGTCTTATACATATCATTCAAGTTCAAAGACTCAAATATATATTGATAATCTGAAAAGGGTTTTTTCTATATGAATTAAAAAATAGCTACTCATAATATCATGTAATTTCTATTCTCAGCAAGCATTTTTAGTAAAAATGAAAATAATATTCATGGAACATCTGTGGCTCCTCTTTGTTTAAAAGCAGAATAGATATCTAAGGAGACATTATTTTAAAATATTGTTTAAAAGAGGAGAGCATATGAATATGAACATGTTTCAGATTTCATTTTATTCATGAATTCTTGAATATTTGATTTATCTGAATGCCTTCCTAAGGGAAGTCAGGTAGTATTATCATAATCAAGTAAGGATTTCTCCAAGTGTCCTCAATAAGTAATCCCAACAGGAGAGCTAACAATCAAGATTTCCTATCTGGTGGTGAAATGGAGAGTGTTAGGGTGTAAATCAGAGATGAAGTTCTGAGCTGAATCACCCCTGGTGAGGCCTCCATCTCATTTATATTTTAGATTTTAGAGTATATTGTTTCCTTCACTATCATGGGTTTACAGTTTAACTCATATCTGGCCAGATGTATTTAATTAATATCCAACTAGATGATAGGCTAGTTTTTACGTCCGTAATTATTAACAATGATACATACAGTCTAGAATTAATCCAACAAGAAGCTCTGGCATTTAAGTAGCGTTAGTAGTCCATGTGCATTACTGATATACCCACAAATAATATATTACTATCAGCTTAAGAGCCAGAAAGCATTTTCAACACAAATTGTTATTTATTCTTTAAGAGTCTTTCATGTTTTCATTCTGGAGTGGAATGTAAGCATATTTGCCTATGCCTGAATAATCTTCCCATGATAGCCTTTAGACACTGATTCTTCACACATGAAGACACCCAAATAGCCTAAGACAGTCATTCAATTTGGAAATGATTTTAGCAGAAGTTCTGCCTACCCACCCAATTCATAACCAATTCACCCCAAAGTGAATCAGAAATAGACCTAGGAGGGAAGAACATCTTACCTGCCAAAGCAATGCAATATGCTTTTGTTTACACCTTTTTGTTGATAGTTGCCATGTAACACAAGAAGCCACAGTGGCCCCTGAGGAAATAAGAAAAGATTAGTCATAGGTGATGAAATGCTGATACTGTATAACATAATATTTCAGTGCTACCATAGATACATCCATTTTAACTTCAGATGAATAAAACATTTTGCTCCATATTTATGATAAGTAGCAAGACATTTTAAAGGGATTATATAAGCATGGTATCTAAGTTTTATTTGGCAAAGGTCACTAAAAATTGTTATATACACAGCCATTCTGAACTAGGGAAATGAAAATCATCTTTTCACTATCTTTGGTACAGATGTACTTCTGTGGTTTTAGGTCTTATTTATTCATTTATTCTTTTTTTTAAAAAAGTGTATTAATCTATGACAATGTAAACATACTTTGCACTAAATAGGATTTTGCCTAGGGTTTATCCTATACAAAGTCTATCTTATGATTACATTAATAAAGTTTCCCAGAGTTGAGGATATTTCAATGTTTCCAGGGTAAAAAAAAAATTGGTAACATATTTAAGGCACTCGTAGACTGAATATTTCATGTCACTGAGGTATATTAATGAGTAATTACTACAGAGAAAAATATAAGTTTCTAAAAACAGTAAAGAAACAAATTATAAATCTATGTAGAAGTACACTGATAATGATTTTCTTTCTTCAGTGAACAAATACTTATTGAGATTTGACCAAATACAAAGCGCTATGTTAGAAGCCACCTGCAGAAGATGGGCAGCATCAGGGGGGTTGGAGAATGTAAATTGCAACCCTCCAAAATTCCAAAAGAACTTAAAATCTAGAGGAGGAAAAGATTAAAATGGATGAAAGGTTAGCTCCTAATTTAAGATAATATTATTTAATAAATAAGAATATGCATTTTAATCTAGGTTTCACCAGTTTAAGATGGTGGCCTTCATTTAAATTATTTAAGATGTTTCCTAATCAAAATTAAGATAACAATGGTACGTTTTTCTCATGAGGTTTGAGGATTAAATGAGGAAATAATCTTAGCATAATGCTTGGAGTTAGCATTCAGGAAATGTCTATTGTTATTTGATTCCAAAAGAGTAATACATACAAGATGAAAAGAACTTGGAAACAGAGTAGAGGTAGAGGTTGTACAGAGGAGAGCAAAAGAATGGTCAAGCGTGGGGAAGGACTTGAATGGGAGCTTGAAAGACGGTTAGGATATGAATGGGCAAAGATAAACAGGGCAGTACTACAGTCTGTGGGAATGGAGTAATAGAGGACGGACACACATGTCATGATTGCTGAACCAGCCTAACTAGAGTAGAAAGTGTGGGTTGCAGTTTACTAGGCTATAATATTGTAAACAAGAGTGGAGGCCAAATTGAGGCACTTTAAATAAAAAGGCTAAATGATATTCACTTCACAGGTAATAGGGAGTAAATTGTTTGCTGGTTTTGCATATTGATCAAAAATATTCATGTCCGGAGAGTGTCAAAGAAATACAAGTAAAAAAATAGTCATATTGATTTATGGAATCTGGTTTTTGACACCACACTTTCAAAAAATAAAATCTAAGATATTAAGGGAAAGAATTGACCCTTTTAGAAGCCTATTTAGATTTTATAAGCCATGCATCATAGTTATATCTCTGCATCTTCACATTCCATTTTCAGATAAATATACAGACTTTTTGACTTTCAATGCAAAAGGTAATAGCTAATCTATTTTTAACTAGGATAGTCAGCATGTTTGGCCTACTGAGTTCTGTAAGTAGAAAAGGATAACACAACAGTAAACAGAAGTAATGAGTCAGCTGTGTGTCTAGCCTTGAAAAAAAATGTCTTCAGTGTTACATCACTCCAATTATAAACCAGCAATTCTCCATATCTCATTAATTATACAAGGATGCCAAATTTTCATAATACTTAATTCAGAGTGGTTTTAGGGCATACCAAAGATTCTTATTTTATGACTTCTGAAATACTAAAATTTTTTAAATGGAAGTTTTTAAATTTAAAATTATAGAATTCTTAAAAGCTTCAAATTCAACACATACGTACATGTACTTCATTTCAAATTTTAAAATAAATATTTAACTGAAGTCAATCTGATAAATTAAGTAAGACTCATAAGATTCAAATGTATGATGATAACATAAATTACACCTTAGGAGGACATGGGGACTGAGGGATTCATATGTCAATAGTGATGGCTACAGAAAAACTGCTTTAACTACTTTTACTACTATTAAAAAATGAATTGCTGACTCTAAGAACCAGAAGAGTATTTGAGGAGAGACGCAGAGTCCCCTCAAATCAAATCATTCAGATCACCAAGTCATTCTACCAGTGATGTCAGCCCTGCCTAAATATAAAGGAACTTTTTTTTTTCTTGCTCTGTCACCCGGCTGGAGTGCAGTGGCATGATCTCTGCTCACTGCAACCTCCGCCTCCCAGGTTCTAGAGATTGTCCTGCCTCAGCTTCCCAAGTAGCTGGGACTACAGGCACGTGCCACCACACCCAGCTAATTTTGTATTTTTAGTAGAGATGGGGTTTCACCATGTTGGCCAGGATGGTCTTGATCTCTTGACCTCATGACCCGCTCACCTCGGTCTCACAAAGTGCTGGGATTGTTGGCGTGAGCCACCACACCTGGCCAGTGAACTTTATCCCTGTCCCCCATCAGGCATGACATAAAGGGCAATCACCAATTAGGTGACTCAGGCATATCTTTTAGCCTTTTTATTTAAAGTGCCTCAATTTGGCCTACACTCTTGTTTACAATATTATAGCCTAGTAAACTGCAACCCACACTTTCTACTCTAGTTAGGCTGGTTCAGCAAACATGACATGTGTGTCCATGCTCTATTACTCCATTCCCACAGACTGTAGTACTACCCTGTTTATCTTTGCCCATTCATATCCTAACCGTCTTTCAAGCTCCCATTCAAGTCCTTCCCCACGCTTGACCATTCTTTTGCTCTCCTCTGTACAACCTCTACCTCTACTCTGTTTCCAAGTTCTTTTCATCTTGTATGTATTACCTTAATAAACAGCTCAAAAATCTGTATGGCAAAGACCTCTGTTCCTATTCAGTTCAGTTCTGCAAACATGTACTCAAAACCTAAGGACAGTAAATAAAGCACTCAGAGATAGTAGAGCTGCAGACTTCAGCCTGGCTGTCCTAACACAATGACCTGCTGCAACCAACCATGGGAAACGGAGTTATGACTAATACAAAAGGAATTGCTCATCCCTGAAAACTGATTTTAGTTATTCTTCATCTTGATGGCCAAAATCTCAGTAAATCCTTGTCATGTATTATGCATGAATAGATGGTACTACATGACAAAAGCTGAGTACCATTGATTGGCAAGGTAGGAAATATTCCAGAATTCTCATGTGTGCACAGCAACTACTGTTCCCAAAAGTCTCTCCACTGGCCCAGGAGTATGCTCTTTAATTCAGTAGCACAGAAATTTTGGAAGTGGTTTCACAGAATAGCTATAACCTGGCAGGGGTCACTCCAGTACCCCTAATTGTATGGTAGTTGAAAGCAGATAAAATACTGTTCAATTTTTAAACTTCAAGAATGCAATGACAATGTCTTATAATCCATGGTAACATTCAACACAATCCCTGATGTAGAGTGTTTACTGAATAAATAAGTGAAAAATGGAAGAGACTGGGGAAGGTAGGACTTATTGGGAATACTTAGACTAACTACATTGTGGATTTCATGCTGGTTTGGTATCAGGATCTTTTAGGCAATGGAAATCTTCCTAAGTAGCTAATGGATAAAAAGAAAATGTGCAACTGAATGAAATTTGGAGAAGAGACAGAATAGGAACTCCCAGCCCATCACTCCCCATCTCATTTACCTCTATAAATTGTCCCTTGAGGGATTTCCTAAAACCATCAGCATTTCTCAGAGCACAAGTTAAACACAACCACACCAAACCAAATTCTACAACTATAAGAATAAAATTTATATGGTTTATCACTCTAATCCTAACACATAGGTCCTGGCTTTTAGTAAGTGCTCAGTAAACATTTACAGAATAAATGAATGTAGGGTTATGACATTTAGAAAAACCATTTGAGGAAAAAGGATAAATTTATAAAAAGATTCAATAGCGAACAATTTAGTCATCCCAAGATTCATATAAAATTCCCTTTAAAAACTAAAAGATATAAACAAAAATATCCTCAAAAACGCATTTGGAGAAATTTTATTTTACTTTAGTAATATGATATTCATTGGCTTGTGGGTCTTTAAGTGTGGAAAACAAATAAATAATTCCTTTTTAGAAGCAGTTATTCTGTTGTGTTCACGCAGACTGAAAATCTGGGATTTATCTGCAAACTCATTCATGCTCATAGTTAGCTTGAGATTGAGCATGCATCATTTATTGTTCTTTTAGACAATTTTGTTTTTTTGATCACTAACTACAGCTGCTTAAATGAATGATTCTTTCCTCAAGTTCCTAATCCTGCTTCGTTCCAATTTTACATACCCCTTGTACTACTCAAAATTAATCTTCAAGTTACAGGTTACAGGATGCTTTCCCCAACTCAGGGCTTATACTCATGTTTCACTTAAATGTAGGTATTCTTAAACGTAGGTATTCTTAAATGTAGGTTTCAAGATTGCTCAAATGTAGAAACTTCCTAGAAGGTCTTCAGTGGTGTTTCTTAATTAGAGCAACATATACTGGTTCTTGAGGACAAAGAACTGTGTAATGTTTGGTGACTTAAATTGTATTGAATGTATAAAGTAACTTATCCAAGGCAAAACAGTTTCTCACTGAAGACAGACAAATGCCTTTCACAGTGAGCTACCCAACCAAAAATCCTTTGTCAGCAGAGACTTTCGGATGTTTTCATGGACTTGATAAATAGAATTTTATAAACAATTCAAAGTGGTTCAAACAGTTTAATGGAATTTACGCATACAAAACTTTAGAGTATAAGGCCAATATTGTTCATAGTTTAACTCTGATAAAGTTTATTGAAAATATTAGGCCAGGTGCAGTGGCTCATGCTTGCCATCTCACTGGTTCTTGAGGCTGACGTAGGAGGACTGCTTGAGGCCAGGACTGCAAGACCAGCCTAGCCAACAGAGTGAGACCTTGTCTCAAAAAAAGGAAAAAAACAATTAGCCAGGCTTAGCAGCATGAACCTGTAGTCCTATTTGGGAGGCTGACATGGAGGATTCCTTGAGCCCAGGAGTTTGAAGTTATGTTAGCTAGGCTTGCACTACCATCCATGGATGCATTCCATCCTGGATGGCAGAGCAAGACTGTGTCACGTCACCAAAAAAAAAAAAAGGTTAACCAATATATTAACAGACAAATACTTTTGAGGCCTGTAGCAGGTACAAAGAAGTGAATTCTATTAGAGAATATCTTATTTGTGACTCAAGGTTTTTTCTATAAGTCATATTAGCTTTTACTTTGATTTTAGCAATTTCATGCAAGAGAACATATAAGCCATGGTCTTAGGTCTACAGTCTGCTTATATGTTCCAAAAACATAAGGATATTCCTAGGATTGATACATTCATTTCAAAAAGTAAAATTCTAGGAATTTAAAGGTTCATTTTCCTTTCTGCCTTCAAAGATGGGTATCTGATAATTCAGACAGCTTCTACCTCAAGAAATATACTTGCAAAAAATTGAAGATAACTGACACTCAAAAACTTTGAATCATCTTTGAAACTGTGGCTTTGTTTTTAGTGGAAACTGTTGAAATTTTCTAAAATCAATGTTCTATTTGAATAAGGTATAACATTCAAGTGATGGAAGAAAATTCAGCTTTCTAGTAGCTCTAGTCAATCCATATACTGAGTGTCTGCCTGAATACCTGCATTTCTTTAAACAAATTAGTTCTGTTTCTTCCTCTGTTGTTTAAAGTTCAGTATGCTCAGATCTTTAGTCTCATTAATATGAAGTACTATTTAGGAACCACTCATATCCATCAACTTGAATGTCTCAAAATCCTTTGACTTAAAAAGAACTTGATCTGAAAAAGGAGCTCAATGAATATCTTTAATAGGGAGATAAGAACAAAGTGAGTTTCACACCTGATCAATTTCTTCATCCATGCTATTAATCTGGCTTGCAATGTTTACTGCATACATTCTATGAATGCATAAGGCAATGGAAATTATGCTCAAAAAATAATTATTCTTAGGTAAATGATGAAAAAAATTTTTTTTCACTGTGAGTGCTCTATCTTTGGCTAATGAACTCAGTTTTTATTGCTTTTAAGGTAATGATTTTACTCATGGTTACAAAATTAGAAAGTTATATTTCTAAAAAGTTTCAGGGCTATATACTTCAAATTTGAAATTTTTACTGTATGTTAGTAATACCTCAGTAAGAAAAACCATATATTTAAATCCTACAGCAGCCAGATCTTTGCAAAATTAATCTGGGTCTCTGTTTTTACATATATAAAATAGTGACCATAACGCTACATGTATCTTATGGGTTACATAATTTATGTAACAATAAAAATTGTGTTAAGAGGAAAGCAGCTATGCTGTCTGGGTATATGCCCGGGGGTTCGTCATCATGTGCCAGTAAAATTTAGGACACGGACATACACAAGTTTAGGAGCAGAGGTTTAATAGGCAGAAGAGAAAGAGAAACAGCTCTCTCTTCAGAGAAGAGGGGTCTCCAAGTGGAAAGGACCAGCAGGTGGTGAATGCGCCTGAATTTTATAGTCGGGTTTGAGGAGGCGGTGTCTGATTTACATAGGGCTCACAGATTGGTTTGCTCAGGTATCACGTTAACACAGCACAGGAAAGGCTGGTTGGCTCACCCTAATCTTATTATGCAAATAGGCTTTCCAGTTGATCTGCGCCATCTTGTCTGCTTCTTACTATACACCTGGCTGACAAAGAGAAGGGAAGATGGAACGGTCATCTTGAACATGCCTAGTCCTTAGTTTCTGCCAGCATTCACCTGTGAAAGCCCCCAGCTTGCTTGTCTATGTCTGCAGCTCGACTTTACAGGCTGCTCTTTGTTAGAAAATCATTTGGGGCTGCTTTTCATTAAAAAGAAAAGCCTTACCGAGGACTCCTATACCCTTTCTATCTGCCTAAGTGATTTCTTCTTAACTCCTATACCAACACTACGTACCACTGAACTTAAGAAGCAAAGTTTATATACATATTTATTATTTTCAATTGCTTAGAAATCTCTACGTAGTTACCATTTTCTCCCTCCTTCCTTTGTCCTGGCTCTGGTAATGCATATTGCAGCAAACCTCTTCTATACCTATTCAGCTAAGTGGAGCTTGGTCTGGCACTTGTAAGTACCCTTGAGACTTGAGCTGCTCTGCTGTGGGGCTGACACCAGAATCTGCATGTTGGGCAGGCCACCAGGAACCGTTTTGTCTGCCTTTTCATAAAACAAGCATTGGCTTTCTGAGCCCACTTGAATTTCAATATAGATCTGTAATATAGACTTGAAATAGAAAACTCTTTTTGCCCCAAGGGTTGTGTCCTAAATGGTACTTAAGTCTTTTCTTCTTGTATTCTCAAAAGAGAACAAGAATAAAACCTAAGTAAGCTGGAAGGCGCCCCTGGTGACAAAGCTTCAGCTTTCTCTTCTCCCTTTTATTTTGAAATTGGAAACTATTTTGAAAGCAAGTTTGTGCTGAATGCTAATGATTATGTTTTACTCTAATGTTGAGATTCATAGTAACATTCTGATGACTAGTATTAATGACTTTCTTTTCTTAAAAAACAAGTCCTAATTCACTCTGCACAATTTAAAGCAATAATTTACATATAGTAGAACAAGTTTTAAGGAGAAATATGCAGTTATTTCTTCACAGAATGTTAACATTTTAAACCTATTCAGTTTGTAAGATAAGCCTCTCTGAAGCACTTTCTTTTGAGCAAGATAAATGTGCTTCCACACTGCAGCAAACGTCTTTATAGAAAAACTTCTCCATTGGAAGCTTCAACAATATTTTCGAAATGGTTTTCCTATCATCAGTTTAATTTTATGAACTGGCCATTTATGGGACACTGCCAGACACCACTAGAGTTTTCAGCAAATTACACTGAATTTGTCTTAAAGCTATAGTCAGAGAGCCAATAGTCTTTTTTTTCTTTCAACAGACTTTCTCTTTTGGAGTTTTAGATGCACAGCAAAATTGAGTAGAAAGTACAGAGATTTCCCATATATACCCTGCCTCCACTCATGCACCACCTCTCCCATCATTTGTTACAAGTGATGAACCTGCACTGACACATCATTATCACTCAGAGTCCATAGCTAACATTAGTTTATTCTTGGTGTTACACATTCTGATTTTAGATACGTGTATCTACCTTTACAACGTAATACAGAGTATTTTCACTGACCTAAGAATCCTCTGTGCTCTGCCTAATCTTTCCTGCCACACCCCCCAACCCTTTGCAACCATTGATCTTTTTACTGTCTCCATATATTTGCCTTTATGTCATAGTATAGTTGGAATCATACAGTGTGTAGCCTTTTCAGATTAGCTTCCTTCACTTAATAATATGAATTTAAGTTTTCTCTATGTCTTTTCATGGCTTGACAGTTCTTTTCATTTTAGCACTGAATAATATTCCATTGTCTGGATGTACCACAGCTTATTTATTCATTCACTTACTGAAGGACATCTTGGTTGCTTCCAAGTTTTGGCAATTATGAAAAAAGGTACTATAAACACTAACGAGCAGGTTTTGGTGTGAACATAAGTTTTCAGCTTTTTTGGGTAAATACCAAGGAGCATGAATTATGGATTTTATGATAAGAATATGTTTACTTTTGTAGGAAACTGTCAAATTTGTAATAGAAAACCCTTTTCCAAAGTGACTGTACCATTTTGTATTTCCACCAGCAATGAATAAGAGTTCCTGTTTTTCCACATCCTCTCCAGCATTTGGTGTTGTCAGTGTTCTGGATTTCCGCCACTCTAACAGGTGTGTAATGGTATCTCACTGTTGTTCTAATTTGAACTCCCCTGATGACATACGATGTGGAGCATCTTTCCACATGCTTACTTGCCATCTGTATATTTTCTTTGGTGAGCTATCTGTTAAGGTCTTTGAACCATTTGTTAGTTGGGTTTTTCTTTCTTATTGTTGAGTTTTAAGGGTTCTCTGTGTTTTGGATAACAGTCATTTATCAGATATGTCTTTTGCAAAGATTTTCTCCCAATCTGTGTCTTATCTTTCCTTTCCCTCGATATTATCTTTCACAGAGAAGAGATTTTTCATTTTAATGAATTTCAGTTTTATTAATTCTTTCTTTCACGGACCATGTCTTTGGTGTTATAGACAAGAAGTCATCACCATATCCAAGGTCATCTAGATTTTCTCCTATTCTAGGAGTTTATAGTTTTGCATTTTACATTAGGTCTGTAATCCATTTGATTTCATTTTCGTGTACCGTCTGTGTCTAGGCTTACTTGTTTAATGTGGCTGTCCAGTTATTTCGGCACCATTGGCTGAAAAGGCTGTCTTTGCTCCATTTTACTGCCTTTGCCCCTGTGTCAAAGATCAGTTGACTTTATTTACGTAAGTCTATTTCTGGGGTCTCTATTCTGCTGCATTGAGCTGTCTATTCTTTTGTCACTATCACACTGTTTTGATTATTGTAGCTTTATAGTAAATCTTGAAGTCACGTAGTGTCAGACTTCCAACTTTGATCTTCTTTCTCAATATTGTGTTGGCATTCTGGGTCTTTTGCCTCTCTAAACTTTAGAATAACTTGCTGGGATTGTGATTGAGAGTGAACTTAATCTATAGATGAAAGTTAGGAAGAAGTGACATGCTGATGATATTGTCTTCCTATCAGAGAACATGGAATGATGTTCCATTTATTTAGTTCCTCTTTTATTTTTTTCATCATATTTTTAGCTTTCCTCATATAGAGTTTGTGCATTTTTTTGGATTCAGATATATACCTATGTATTTCTTTTTTTTAAGACGCTATTATACATGAGATTGCATTTTTATTTCAACCTCCACTTATTAATTGCTGGTGTGTAGGAAAGCAATTGACTTTTATATATTAACATTGTATCCCACAAACTTGCTATAATTCCTTGTTAGTTCCAGGAGGTTTTTTTGTTGATTCTTTTAAGTTTTCTTCACAGACAATCATATCATCTTCAAATAAGTTTTATTTCATCCTTCCCAGCAAGTATACTTTTATTTCCTTTTCTTGTCTAATTTCATTAGTTAGGATTTCTAGTATGATGCTGAAAAGGAGTGTTAAGAGGGTACATCCTTGTCTAGTTCTCGATCTTAGCGGAGAGCCTTTTAGATTCTCACTATTAAGTATGATTTTAGTTGTAGAGTTTTTTGTAAATATTCTTTATGTATCAAATTAAGGAAGTTCCCCTCTATTTCTAATTTAACTGAGAGTTTTTATTATGAAAGAATGTTAGATTGTGTCTAGTGCTTTTTTGGCATCTATTGAAATTATTATGCCATTTTTCTTCTTTGGCCTATTGATGGGATGAATTACATAAATTGATTTTTGAATGTTGAACCAGTGTTTCATACATTGGATAAATCTCACTGGGTCATGGTATATAATTATTTTTATACATTGCTGAACTTGATTTGCTAATATTTTGTTGAGCCAATGATCTTTCTGCATAAATATATTAGCTTCATCAAAGGGGAACTTTTAAGATAATTTAAATTCACTTATTTCCTAACATTCAGCATATTCAAGTATCTATTAAAAGCTATTTACATCATTTTTTATCTTCCCTCAGCTATTGATTTTATGAATAGGAAATAGTATGAGCTATTCATGAATTAAAAATTAATATTAGGTAATATTTTCTGAGTCCTTATTATGCCATGTACTATGCTAAATTAAATCATGTAATCCTTAGAAAAGCACGATAGGTATCCATTACTATCACTCGACCTATTCTACAGATGAGGAAATTGAGGCTCAGAGAGGTTAAGTAACTCACCCAAGGTTACACAGAACCAGTCATTTGCATCCAGGCAGTATGGCTCCGCCGAGCATACATTTAACTCTGTGATTTACAGTTCAGCAAAATCATCCACCACTCATTCACAACTGCAGTTTCCTGACAGATAAATCAAATAACAAATTTGAAAGGCACAAAACATTTATGCGTTGCTTTCATCTTTTCATCAGCATTTCAAATTATTGCCTGGGTGACCCTTATGTGCCTGGCACTGTTTTAGCAGCTGCACAAACAGAGACTCAGACAAAATCCCTGTCCTGACTTATTTCTAGTAGGATCAGGAAAAGACAGTGAATAAAACTATAAATAAGATAAACACAGAATATGCTAAGTGCTGTAAAGAAAAATTGAGTAATATGATAGAGAGTATCTTAAAGACAAGATGAGGGTACTTTAAGTAGAATGGTCAGGGAAGATTTCTTTGAGGAAATAGCATTTGAGCTGAGAAAAAAAATTGTCTTTGGAAGACTATTGGAAGAAACTAGCTATACAAAGAGCAGAGAGATTAGGATTTGTGCAAGGGAAATATAGTTATGAAGTCCTTGAGACAGGAATACACTTAATATGTACAAAGTACTGAAAGGAGGAAAAAAAAGGTGACCTGTATGGCTAAAATGTAGTGCACAGAGGTATATGTGGGACATGCTGAAGTTAGCAAGCAAAAACAAGTTCAGACATGGCCATATGGGCAAAGTACAGATTTTATTCTAAGCACAATGGGCAATCACTGGAGGGTAACAAACAGGGTGACATGTGCCACTCTGCCCTATTTGTGGCTTGTAGTAGAGCCACAAGTAGAAGCAGAGAGATTAGTTAGGAGTTTACGGTAATCCAAGTAGAGTGGATTGAGTTATGCTAACATAGTGAGAATGAAAGGAAGGAACAGTTTTTGAGAAATATTTTGAATGTATATTGACACGTTTTTTGGCTAAAGCAACTGGATGAATGTTAGTAACATTTGCTGAAGTTGAGGAGCTTCCGAAAGGAACAAGATAGAAGAGGAGGCAGGAAGGCTGGAGGATGGGGAGAACAGATTAAAGAATTCTGTTTTGGGGGCATGGTGGCAGGCACCTGTAATTCCAGTTACTCGGGAGGCTGAGACAGGAGAATCACTTAAACCTGGGAGGCAGACGTTGCAGTGAGCAGAGATCATGCCATTGCATTCCAGCTGGACGACAAGAACAAAATGCCATCTCAAAAAAAAAAAAAAAGAATACTGCTTTGGATGTGTTAAGAATGTTAAATTCATATCCAAATATAAATTATTTATATCAATTATTTCTTAGTCTTTGATGTTGAAGACAAGGCCTGGTGCCCACTGCAATAAATGAGCTCAAACTATAGTTCTAGCTCTAGTACAGATCAAATGTATACTTTAACGCAAGTGATAAAGTTGATAGAAATTTAGTCTCAGTAAAGCATAGCTGTTTCAAGACTTATAATTATTTGAAAGCTCTTTTGATGATGTGGAAGGCTGAAATGTTTACATAAATTAAAAGAACTAACCCTCTGTATGTTCTAATCACTACCTGGAGAGCTGCCAGGCAGTGGCAGCTAGAGCTGCCCAGCAACGATACTGTATTTCCCTAATTATTTACTCTCCTACTCTCCTCACTGCTTTTCTCTTTTCAAATTTCTTTTTTTTTTTTCCAAGACGGAGTCTTGCTCTGTCCCCCAGGCTGGAGTGCAGTGGCTCAATCTTGGCTCACTGCAACCTCTGCCTCCCAGGTTCAAGCAATTATCTTGCCTCAGTCCCCGAGTAGCTGGGATTACAAGCAGGTGCCACCACACCTGGCTAATTTTTGTATTTTTAGTAGAGATGGGGTTTCACCATGTTGGCCAGTCTGGTTTCAAACTCCTAACCTCGTGATCCACCCGCCTCGGCCTCCCAAAGTGCTGGGATTACAGGTGTGAGCCACCACACCCGGTCCTCTTTTCCTCTTTTCAAATTTCTAACAGCTCTTTCTTACTCTTACTCTTAGATAATAACCTTACTTCCTGTTTCTCTTACACCCCACCACAACAATCCACCTAACTCTATCTGTGCCCATATTTCCTTCTTTCTCTCCAGTTAACAATCTAGAAATGTCTATTTGTAGCAAAACTACATTAGTCCCCCTCTTGTGTCCTCCGCTGCCCAAAATCTTTCCCAGCATTTCTCCACTTCTTCTCCTCTATCACTGATCCTTACTGTCATGCTGGATATGTGTATCCTATCACACTAGAATTGTAGATCACAACATTAAAAGTATGCTTTCTGGGGCCATACTGCCTGGATGCAAAAACCTTTGAAATGTTTTCATCCACTCACCAATATTTCTATTTTTCACAGCCAAAAAGAAAACAAAAAAGTTGCCTGCCCCTTTTACTGCCAGCTACAGCCCTATTTCTTTGCTCTCTTTGTAATAAACTCCTAAAATATATATTCAACATCTCCATTTTTCTCCCTTCACCTCTCATTTTCTTAAATATACTCCAAATGTTGTTTCTACCATATCTTTATAAAGATTCTTCCTTTGGTTCCCCGTGTCTTATCCTCAGAATTCTTTTCTACCTGCACTCAATCTTTTAGTGATGACTTTGATTACTATCCATATGCTTTCAACTCCCAAATATTTATCTCCCTCCCAGCCTCTTTCTAGACTTATCCAACTGCCTACTCAACTTCTTCATTTGGGTGTCTAAAGGACATCTTACATCTAATATATCCAACACTGAGTGCCAACCCCATATATTGATTCCCAGCCTCAAACCATTTTCTCTACGAATGGCAACTTCATCCTTCCAGTTGCTCAAGTCAAAAACCTGGCATCATTCTTGATATCTGTGTTTGTCTTATACACAACACTCAACCCATCCTTGTCTTCCTCTGATAGCTGAGACCTAGAGAAGCTAACTGACTTGCCCATGATTCCTCAGCTAGCAAATTACTGCTGAGATTCACATCCAGTTCTCTACAGTGCTACAACTCACCTAGTGAACAGCTCACCTTTAGTCTAGCTTAGACAGTAGCCTAAAAATGAGTCATACAGCAATCATAAAAATAGAAGAGAAATAGGCATAGTGTATAAACATTCCAAATAGTCTCTGAATTGACTGAGTTGTAACTTTAAACCAATATGTGGTCTACCATATATTACATTTCCACAGCTAGTGAAAGAAATCTCTTCTGCAATCTGTGAGCACACTGACATAGGACAATTTATCAAAGATTTAGTAGGTGATTCTTTTCCTTCTTGATTTCAGATAAAATTGCCACGCACAAAACCTTCTGTTTCACATTGTCTAGAATTCAGATGAGCAGATTTTCCAAAGCTCTTACCAGATGTGACTGTCAAAGATGTCCTCTGATCTTTCTTACTCTGCCCATCACTTTTCACATGACTTTCCAAATTTGGCAATTATCAGATTTATGAAGTTGTGGGAAGACGCCAGTGACCCATCTCTTCTTCTTTCCCTCTGTAATTCTCAAAACACAAGCAATATCAGCTTGTCTCAAAGATGTTATCTTTCCAAATTGTTTTGATTCTTTGCTGTCAGTGTTTTTGTTACACATATTTTACATGATGTCATAACATAACATTTTCAGAAAAAAAAACAGTTTAGAGAATCCACAAAGTTCACCGAACATAAACATGGTTTACTACCATCATACTCAGTCAGTTCCTTTAAGAGGCTACCTAGAATATTTAGTGACCTCTCTAAAGTTTTTTTGCAGTATTTTGTTTTAAAATCCCAGTGTTTGGCTTCACAATACTTTGGGCCTCATCTTTGAAGGATGGCAGTGGTATATTGGGAGAATATATTTTGAGAACAGTCATTTTCATGACTCAGAATTCTTAGGTAGTGTTACAAAGATTGGTGATAATTTTGTTATGATTTTTAAAAATTCTAACAATTTCTTCATTCCTTTACTAAAAGAATCTGCCATCTCCATTCCTTCCTCACCATGTTTCGAATGTTCTCATTCACCCTTAGGAACATTACTTCTCTGTTAAAGTCACAGTGTGTGACAGTGAGGTTTCCAGAGTTCTCACTGGGCATTTTGTAGAATGGCCTTCATTTTGCATTTGCCTCACATTTTCTTATGATTACACTGAGGTTGTGGATTTTTACAAAGAACCCCACAAGGTGAAGCATTTTTCTCATTGCATCATGTCAGAGGACAGATGATACTAATGTGATTTATCTCTGGTGATTTTAACTTTGATCACTTGGTTAAGATTGTATCTATCAGGATTTGTTGTTATATTTTTCCCATATTAAATAACAATTGCGTTGCTTACCTATGCTAGACAGTGCCTCCTGAGTATATCCTGCTTGGTGATTTACACCTAGGTCTCATGAGTTCCTATCTGTGGCTGTCAAACCTCTTCATGAGCTTGAATGTGCCTGCCTCCTCCTCAAAGCTATATGTATGTTACTTCAACATTCCTTAAAGGGTAATGAAAAAGTGGTTCTTTTGCAAAGTTTATGTGAATTGGCATCAATATTTGACACACATGCCTGCTCAGCAGCCTCAAGCTAGACAGTGTGTATGTGGGAAGAAGCATGGCACATAATTGGAAATACTTTATGTTGGCAAGTTATATTGATGCTACTGAATCTAAACAAACATTGAGGCCTGGACCAACAAACCAAGAACCATCCCATGTAACTCCCAGTGCAGATAGCTGTTGCATATTAATTACTTGAGCATTTATAGAGCCCCTAATTAGAAAGCTCTATGACATTTTTTTATAGCTATTACTTGGCCAGGCGGTGGTGATGCTTGATGTTATAATGTGCCTTGTAGCCAAGTGAAAAGTCCCAAATCAAGGGAGTCTCCCACTTTGGGCAAGCCTTCTCGGAAACTAATACATACAGATCTAGAAATCAATAAATTTCATGCCCAATGTTTAGATCACTTAATTGGCAATGCCTTAGAAGTTATATTGTCTATCTTTCCACCCAGTGAAAAAAATTACTACTCTTAGCATTTTTTTCCACATAAAGAAGTTGATTTATTATTTGATTTTTACATGTTGTCTACAAATTAACATGATCATGAAGCCAGGCATGGTTAGGAGGTCAAAGCAGGCTGATCACTTGAGGCCAGGAGTTCGAGACCAGACTGTCAATGTGATGAAACCCTGTCTCTGCCAAAAAATGCTAAAATTAGCCAGGCATGGTGGCATCTGCTGTAGTCCCAGCTACTTGGGAAGCTGAGATGGGATAATTGCTTGTACCTAGGAGGCAGAGGCTGCAGTGAGCTGAGATCACACCACTGCACTCCAGCCTGGACAACAAAGTGAGACTGTATCTCAAAAAAAAAAAAGTATATATATATATATATATATGATCATGTGAACAGGCACAAAAAATTATATTTGCAGATAACAATTATCCTTCCATTTGACTTATCATTTAGGAAATTTTATCCTTGTGCTATTAGCATAAATGATAGTTTTTCTAACAAGAAGAAATTAATTTTTGAGGTTTTATTATAAGAGGAATTACTACCTTTTCTTTCTAGAATTGGAGATTCCAGCTGCTATTACAGAAGCATGGTTGCAGTAGGTTTCCAGTGACTTATGTTTCGACACAGAAATGATACTGTTGTAATTGGTTCAGAGTTTCTCTTCTTGCAGAAGGTGCTGTCACTGCCCTATGGTGCTGCTGTGAAAACAGGAGATTAGATTCAGACCTTATTCACTGCAGCAGTGATATCTCTTCTAATCAGATGGTAGCTTCTCAGAGTGTACAGGGAAAAGCAAAGTCTCAGCTCCCAGGGGTAGTCTCAGCTATGTTTGTCCCAAGTCACTGTTGCTGTGGCCTCCCAATGTTACAGCTTTTTATTTCATATTTAAAGTCTTGGTCATTAATCCCAAGGCATGTACACAATGCCATAGTGGCTGAGTCAGACATATAGAATGCCCAGAGCCAACCCTGCCCCAGAAAAGGCTGTCACCAGTTTAAACTCGAACATGAAGGCTATTTAAGTGATTAAAGATATTCTAACAATGTTGAACGTCAAAATAAAAAGTAGTTGGGGTCATAAACTCTGTGCAAATTTGAACTGACCTTTCTCCAAAAGATTTCATGTCTCACATTCTAAAGCATGTGATGTTGGGATGATGACTTTTATTGAAATCTAAACTTTATGTTACATC
Source organism: Plecturocebus donacophilus (assembly GCA_004027715.1). Lineage (NCBI taxonomy): Eukaryota > Metazoa > Chordata > Mammalia > Primates > Pitheciidae > Plecturocebus > Plecturocebus donacophilus. The sequence goes on along the minus strand of PVKP010016034.1, from coordinate 22,653 downwards.
ATGATATTAATTTAGACTTTCTATCCTATTTTCTAAATTACTTTTCTTTAGAAATTTTCATTATTTTGCTGAATAAAATGAAACGTCTGTAGTCATCAGTCTACAGATTAAGCCAAACTTTCTCCCATTTTCTTCATCATCCTTAGACATTATGTTTACCGTGTTCAATTTAAAACACCATAAACAAAACTACCTCAGTATATAATGGACTGAAGTGTAAAAATATACTACAGATAAATTCTCAAGGACCATCTCCGAACTTTATCTAAGGAAACGGAAAAGGAGATTGTAGGGGTAGGGGTACTGGGTTGTCATATGTTTAAAGGTACAGAACAAGGAAGGTGGAAGGCAGCTAATGGTCTCTATACGGCTTTCCAATAGGGTCACAGAACAATGGCAGTTCTGCTGTGATGGTTCAGAGGAGGTTCTCTGCCTGGCCTAAAGTGTAGTGTCAGCAGCACATGAAAACAAGCTTCAGGAGAGAAACAAATGACAGAGATGCTTCCAGTAAGGACCTTGAGGAGAACGGAAATAAGACAATAGGGAAGCTATGAGACTTGAAATATGATGCACCATTCCGCAGTTTTGAATGTGGTCCTGTGGGAGAATAATAGACTATTGCTTGGTTACATTAATTTGATAGTCACAGATTATTTAAGAGTTCTGACAGCCTACATGCTTAATGTTTGATAAACACACCCTGAGATCTTTGGGCTAATTCACCTTCTTCATCCAAGTTTGTGGTAAAAGTTTGTCCTGTATTTTAGATATCTTTAATAAATGAGAAAGAGTGATTATGGCAAGAGACATTATTCAATGCAAAATGATCAAGGAATTTAAGAAGAGTGTGCAGATGGAGGTTCTTGACATTAACTTGTAGCAGTAGCTTTAAGGAATTGTTGGCCGGGCACGGGTGGCATACACCTGTAATCCCAGCACTTTGGGAGGCCGAGGCAAGCGAATCACCTGAGGTCAGGAGTTCAAGACCAGCTGGACCAAAATGGAGAAACCCCATCTCTATTTAAAAAAAAAAAGAAGGAATTGTTAAAGTGACTTCTTTCACAAATAGAAAAGTAAAGGACAGCAGCCAGAGGTCTAAATGTCATTTGTTCATTTGAGAACAATATGCAAAATGTACTAGAAATCAGTTTCTTTGCATTAAGAAGTATATGTGATAACATGAAAGTATCTTAGATTTGCACATTAAAACAACGACACTTAGTGCCAAAAAGGACTGTGTATAAGGCAGTATCTTATCAACTACAATAAACAGAATGAAAAAAAAGTAAGCATAACTCCAGATGGCATCGAAATCTACTAGGCTTAGTCTATAAATGCAAGCATGTACATTAATTGCTAATACGTCTCACTTAGCTCAACAAACTGGTATGTTTGGAATCCAAGTCATTCAGCTCTGCACTACTTCAGTGAAACTAAAGTGGCTGCAGTGGAAGCACACACTGAGGTCTCCCAGGACAACAAAAAACACACGCACTTGCCCATCATCTTGATGTATTCCTAAAGAAATATAACCCCGTTTTAAAACAGCTCTTAGGTCTAATGAAAATCTATGACATATATATTCAGATATACATAAGGCTACGTTTCCCAGGCCAGCACCTTTTCCCAACATAAATTCCTAAATATTTTAACTGCATACCTTTTTCAGCATAGGAGAGTTATGTTCTTAATTACTGGCATTAGAACAGTGATTTTTCAGGAGGGAGTAGGGAGGGTGGTAACGGAAGGTGAAAGAAGGCATATTAGGATTACAAAGGGAGAATTGTCAAACTACCTCACATCCCCTACTTCCTGACTCTGGGAGTCTGATGTGTGCCTCAGGAGTCTTAGGACCGAGTCAGGTGTAGAGAGGGGGATGCAGCTTGTTGGAGCCTCCGTGGTCCAGTTCTGGTCCCACACCTTCCCTCATTTAGAATTCCTGAAATGAAGGAAAACACACTTCTTCTCTGTAAGATTTTTTTAAAGGTGGACTCTCCTGAGGGAACAAATAAAACAAAGTAATCAGCAGAACAGTCTCAATGTTCCTGACTGAGATTGAACCAAATGTTCCTGAGCATTCTTCTTCACACCTTTGTTATCTCAGAAAAGAACAAGCTGTTCCAACTTTCTCACTTGACTGTCATATTCTAGGTAACAGAATGTCTCAGAATGCTCAAGGGTACTAGAGGGACTATGATGAATGCCTCTTACTAAGGGCTTCATCAGTATTAATGTGAATAAAAAAATTAATATTATTATCTAAATATAATGCTCTAAATCTCACCACAGGGTTTCTCTTCTTCAGATAATTTTACCTATTCATTGAAATAAATTCATACATGCCTATGGTACACTTTATAGTATCAACCTTTGTCAGAAATATTTAATAAATTGTATTTTATTCAATGTGTAATTTGACTCCCAGGCTTGAGTATTGATTCAACCTCCAAAATATTTTGAAGTATGCCTTTCCTTAAGAAACAACAGAGGAAGCAACTTAAGTTTCCATCAACGCACAAGAAAATGTGGTACATGTACACAATGGAGTACTACTCAGCCATAATAACAGAATGAGATCCTGTCATCTGCAACAACATGGATGGAACTGAAGGACAATATGTTAAGTGAAATAAGCCAGGCATTGAAAGACAAAGTTCACATGTTCTCATTTAGTTGTGGGAACTAAAAATTAAAACAATTGAATTTATTGAGATAGAGAGTAGAATGTTGTTTACCAGAGGCTGAGAAGGGTAGTTGGGGATAGGGCAGGGGGAACAGTGGATGGTTAATGGGACAAAAATATAGTTAGAGAGAATGAATAAGATCTACTATGTAAAGGTTGAGCATGGCGGCTCACACTTGTGATCCCAGTGCTTTGAAGCTCAAGGAGGAAGAATCGATTGAGGTCAGTTTGATACCAGCCTAGGCAACATAGCAAGACCCATCTCTACAAAAGAAAATTTAAAAATTAGCCAGGAGTGGTGACTGTGCCTGTAGTCCCAGCTACTCAGGAAGCTGGGGTGGGATCATTTTTTAAGCTCAGGAATTAGAGGCTGCAATAAGCTATATTCATGCCACTGCACTCTAGCCTGAGCAACAGAGCAGGACCCTGTCTCTGAAGGAATTAAAAATCAGTCAATCAATCAATAAACCTAGTATTTTATAGCACAATAGGGTGATTACAGTCAACAGTAATTTACTATACATTTTAAAATGCTAAAAGAATATAACTAAATTGTTCATAACACAAAAAAGGAGAAATGCTTGAGGTATTGGATACCCTATTAACCCTGATGTGATAATTACACATTACATACCACTATCAAAATATCTCATATACTCCATAAACATTTACACCTATTATATATACATAAAAATAACTTTTTATAAAAAACAACAGAACCCAGGCTGTTGTCTGGAGTGAATCAGAGATGCAGGATCTAGGGAAAGACCTAACTATAAGTGAATACATATATACACATAAATATTAATCTTTTTAGATATATATGTTTTATATATATAAATGTTAATATATTAATCTTTTTAGATATATATGATGTATATATCTAAATAGATTATGTATATGATATATATATGTATGTATATGATATATATACATATATGTACATACATATATAAATATATTAATCTTTTTAGATATATACATCATATATATGTATGTATATGATATATGTATATGTATGTATATGATATATGTATATGATATATGTATGTATATGATAAATATATTATTTAATATACATAAAAAATATATTTTTTAACATATATATCTAAAAAGAGTTATGTAACATATAGAGACATCAACTTACATAAAACAAAATTAGAATAGAAAATGTTTATATATACAACAGTAGAGGGCTGTATGCCATTCTGTAATGATATTTTGCCATATAGGAAAGAAGCAAAGAACACCAATAAATAATGCAGACATGCACACACACACACACACACACATACACACATACACACACACACACACACACACACACACACACACTCATGCAAGAACCCTACCGTAAACTATACACAAATGTAAATTCCAGGTAGATTTTAAAACTACACATAAAAATATCAAAGTTTATAGACTTTAGAAGAAAATATTTTAAAATCCCATTATAATTTCAAGGTAGAAAATATTTTTTTAAATAAGACACAAAAATCTGCACCTGTAAAATTTTCTTTTACACTACTTAAAATACTAAAAGTCAATACTAAAATAATAAAATGGTAACGCTTAGAGAAGAAATAATTTACAATTCATAAAATTGACAGACAGTATGGAATATATAAAGCATATCTATAAAATCAATATTTAAAAAGACAACACAAAGAATACAAAGTTTCACTTATGCAGCATAAATAAGTTCTGAAGATCTAATGTACAGCATGGTAACTATAGTTAACAGTACTATACTGTATACTTGAAATTTGCTAAGACGGTAATTTTGTGTTTTCATCACAAAAAAGAGATAACTCTGAAATGATAGGTATGTTAATCAGCTTGATTGTCATGATCATTTCATAATGTATACTTACATCAAAACATTAACTTGTATACCTTAAATATATAGAAATATTTTTATCAATTAAACATAAAGCCTTTTAAAAAGACAAACAAAATGGAAAACTGAGAAAATGATCAGATCATTCATAGAAACAAAAACCTAAACTGACAACAAATGTTTGAAAACATGTTCAACTATGCTAATATTTACAGAAATAAATATTAAAACTACATATCATTTAAAACTCATAAGTAACATATCATCTAAAATCCATCAGTTAAGGGAAAAATTAAAAAGACTGATAATATCAAATGCCTGTGAAAACAGAGAACTGGGAACTCGAACAAAGTACTGATGAGAGTTGAAGTTGATACAAGCACTTTGGAAAAGTTTGGAAGTGTGTGAAAGATGTACTCACCATACGTAGGAGAGTGAGAGATCACCTCTAACCACCTTTAAGCTCATATGAGGGCCCTTCAGCTGAATTTATAAACCAAATTGACACCAGACAGATTAACAAAAGAAAAATATACACATTGTATTACTTTTGTGTGTACATGGGGACTTCACAAAAGAGTAAAATCCAAAGAAGTGGCCAAAAAAAGAGGCTTCTATGCTTTTTAAACAAAAAATGATAAATTTGAGAAGAAACGACAACACAAAGAAAATCTGGCTATGGGACAGTAAGTATATTCAGGCTCATTGTAGCCCTGAGTTCCAGTCTCTGGTGAGCACAGCTATTTTCTTTTTTTTTTTTTTAACTTTAAGCTCTAAGGTATGTGTGCAGATTGTGCAGGATTGTTACACAGATATACACATGCCATGGTGGTTTGCTGCATCCATACCCCTATCATCTACATTAGGTATTTCTGATAATGTTATCCCTCCCCAATCTCCCCACCCACTGCTGTCTCGCCCCTAGTCCCCCACCCCACAACAGGCCCCAGTGTGTGATGTTCCCCTCCCTGTGCCCATGTGTTCTCATTGTTCAAAACCCACTTATGAGTCACAATATGTGGTGTTTCGTTTTCTGTTTTTGTGTCAATTGGCTGAGAATGATACTTCCCAGCTTCATCCATGTCCCTGCAAAGGACATGAACTCATCCTTTTTTATGGCTGTATAGTATTACATGGTGTATATGTGCCACATTTTCTTTATCCAGTCTATCATTGATGGGCATTTGGGTTGGTTCCAAGTCTTTCCTATTGTAAACAGTGCTGCAGTGAACATACGTGTGCATATGTCTTTATAATAGAACAATTTATAATCCTTTGGATATATATCCAGCAATGGGATTGCTGGGTCAAATGATATTTCTAGTTCTAGATCTTTGAGGAATTGCCACATTGTCTTCCACAATGGTTGAACTAATTTACATTCCCACCAACAGTGTGAAAGTGTTCCTATTTCTCCACATCCTCTCCAGTATCTGTTGTTTCCTGACTTTTTAATGATCGCCATTCTAACTGGTGTGAGATGATATCTCAATGTGGTATTGATTTGCATTTCTCTAATGACCAGTGATGATGAGCTCTTTTTCATATGTTTGTTGGCTGCATAAATGTCTTCTTTTGAGAAGTGTTTGTTCATATCCTTTGCCCACTTTTTGATAGGGTTATTTTTTTCTCGTAAATGTGTTTAAGTTCTTTGTAGATTTTGGATATGAGCCCTTTGTCAGATGGGTGGATTAAAAAAATTTTGTTCCATTCTGTTGGTTGCCAGTTCACTCTAATGATAGTTTCTTTTGCTGTGCAGAAGCTCTGAAGTTTAATTAGATCCCATTTGTCTATTTTGGCTTTTGTTGCCATTGCTTTTGGTGTTTTAGTCATGAAGTCTTTGCCTATGCCTAAGTCCTGAATGGTATTGCCTAGGTTTTCTTCTAGGGTTTTTAATGGTGTTAGGTCTTATGTTTAAATCTTTAATCCATCTGGAGTTAATTTTTTTACAAGGTGTAAGGAAGGGGTCCAGTTTCAGCTTTCTGCACATGGATAGCCAGTTTTCCCAGCACTATTTATTAAATAGGGAATCCTCTCCCCATTGCTTGTTTTTGTCTGGTTTGTCAAAGATCAGATGGTTGTAGATGAGTGGCATTACTTTGAAGGCTTCTGTTCTGTCCCATTGTTCTACATCTCTGTTTTGGTACCAGTACCATGCTGTTTTAGTTACTGTAGCTTTGTAGTATAGTTTGAAGTCAGGTAGTGTGATGCCTCCAGCTTTTTTTTGCTTACGATTATCTTGGATCTGCGGGCTCTTTTTTGATTCCATATGAAGTTAAAGGTGTTTTTTCCAGTTCTGTGAAGGTCAGTGGCAGCTGGATGAGGATAACACTGAATCTACAAATTGCTTTGGGCAGTATGGCCATTTTCATGATATTGATTCTTCCTAACCATGAGCATGGAATGTTTTCTCACCCTGGTACTGGGAAGGTACTCCTCCCAGAGGAATCTTTGTGGCTTGCTGCCTGCAGGAAGAGACAGGTCAGCTAGACCTTTCTGAAACTATCATTTCTTCAGTGTTTTCAACTCAACGTAGTCAATATATCAACCCAGCATATTTTGGGATGATATATCCGTCAGTCCTTCATATACAACCAGAAAATTCCACTCAATATGCATTTAGAGCAGTAGTTCTAGGATATATGTGTGGCCTGAAGAACCCTAGAGGCTCCCTAAGACTCTTCTTTCAGGGAATCTACAAGATCAAAACTATTCTCATATTACTAAAATATTTTTTACTTCTCCACATTCATTGCTTCACAAGTGTACAGTGAAGTTTTGCAGATGCTACCTGCTATACACTACACACACACATACACAGAAATGCTAAACACCATCTGTGAACATCTCTTAGGGGGAAGGATATGAAATGGTCTCAGAGAGGGCCACATGGAACTGCTTATCTTGTAACCCTGAGTAGATGGAAAATGCTCATCATTAGCTATACAGAATTCTCTTGGTGATCCACCCATCTCAGCCTCCCAAAGTGCTGGGATTATAGGCATGAGCCACCACACCTGGCCCTGGCCCTATTTAAATACAGCATCTTGCATACTCTGCATCTAACTCAGAAATTAAGAAAACACACAGTAAAGCTAACAATTCCAGTTTACATTCATAACCTCAAATCTTAAATGGACATGCAACACTGGTGGGCATTGCCCTACACTTCTCTGGTATATTTGTTCCCCCACTATCCAAATTACTGTTTTACACCTTTTTCTTCCTTCTCAAATATACAACACTCCTGACTATCCCACTCACTATTTGCTAATCACCTGACTCATAACTCATTGAGCAAGGAGAAAGAATGCGATGGGAACTCCCTCATTTTCCCACCCTTAAATATGCCCTTTCTACTAGTAAATTCTACCTTTCCTCCTCCTCTCCCAATAGATGAGGTATTCCTGCTCTGGATGATTATCCCCTTGCACTCTGGATCACATCCCCTGTGACCTTTTCAAGGACTTTATGTATATAATTACCTCCTATCTGTCAATTGGATAATTATACATAATGGAAGGATGGATGGATGGATAGATGAATAAATGGAGAAAGAGATGTTCCCTTGTTCATACCTCCTTTGCAGCTACAACCTAATTTCTCTGCTTCCTTTCCAAGAAAAATATCTAAAGTGATGTCTAAAGTCATACTCTCCATTTTCTCACTTCTATTCTCTCTTCAATTTGATCTAACTGGACTGTGTCCCCACCATTCCACAGAAACTGTTCTAAGCAAGATCATCAACAATCTCCATCATGCCCAATCCAATGTCACTTCTCTGCCCTTAAGCCCTCAGCAGCACACAGCTACTACAAAATTTCCCTTCCCTTTGAAGCATTTTCTTCTTTTCTAGCATCACATTGTTCTCGTGTTCTTCTTGCCTCATTGTTCATTCTGAGTTCATTGTTCACATATTTAGATACAACCTTTATATTCATTCTCAAAATTTATATTTACAACTCTGGCATCTCCTTGAATTCTCTGTCTAAAAATGGCATTCATTTCTGTTTTAACATGTCCAAAACAGAATTCTTTCTTTCCCATCATATATGTTGTTCCACCATCTTTCTTTCATCAGCAAATGACACAATAGCCCACACAGTTGCTCAAGCCGGAAACCTAATGGTTGCCTTTTTTCTCACACCCAAATTAATCTCATCAGTACCCCCAAAATACATCCTAGATCTAACCATTTCTTTCCATTCTTTATCATGATAGTCTAAGCCATTATCATCTTTCCCTTGGGCTGCTGAAATTTCCTTCTGTTTTCCCATCCATCATTCTTTTATCAAAAATTCTATATTCTATACAAAAGCAAGAGTCAGTTTGCTTTTGTTTAGAATATAGAATTTTATAAGCAAGCTGACTTGCTTAGAAAATGCAAGATCTTGCTTACTAGATCTTGTTTCTTCCCTGGTGAACATCCTCCAATTGCTTTCCATTATACCTAAATAAAATCCACAACCTTTACCATGACCTCGAAGCCTCTGCGCTATCTGGCTCATCTCCACCTCTCTGATCTTATCTCCTGATGCTCTAGCCATTGCTCAACACATTTTAGCAATACTGACTTTCTTTTTCTTTCCTGGATATGACCAGGACCCTTGTCCTTAGAGTGAGTTCACATCCCAGTTTCCCTATGTGATCCAAGTTTTGCTTTTTGTCCTGAAGTCTTATTCACTTTTGCATTTGTCCCAGACTCATCTTTTGTTTTAAAACCAAGGCTTATTAATAGTTGCATTAAAATAAGCCAGAATGGGTTTGGTAGATCCTCCCTTTGTACTTCCAGTGGCTATCCTGCTGTTGTCTAACAGTGTGTGAAACATGTGCAACGAACTGACCTCTTACTCTAACAAATTGGTTAGATCTGAAAGTTGACTATTAATAAGCATTCTTTTTTTTTTTCAGACACTTTGAAAGGAAAGGTAACAATCAAGTTGGACTCTTCCTAAAGTAACACACTGGGACAAAAGAGGGTAGAAAAAGCCAAGTGTTCCAGGTTCCTGGGGGCATCAGAGATGTAAGTCTCTCTACCTCTGGTGTACTAGCCAGTGGGGGAAGATGCTGGAAAATATCCTGTGGATTACTGGACTTAACTTGTCTGAATATTGGAGTCTCACTTAGCAGTGCTTTTAGGGTGAGCTGTGTTCCTGTTTGTCGAAAACTAGTAAGAAACACCTGGTTCTAAACACAGACTGTGACTGATGACTTTCCACCCTGATGCAGCCCTCTGAGGAACTATTGTGTGGATTGGCTGCAATTTCAGTGAAAGGAGATTTGCTCTGGTCTGCCCAGACTTGCCTAGGTTTCAAATGTTATCACCAAGAGCAGCAACATTTGCAATAGCAACTCAGAATGATGCCATTCAGCCAATTCTCTCAATTTTCTGGAGATAGAAACTTGACACAGTCCCATTAGACTAAGTAAATAACTCTGGGGGTCCAAAGGATATCTGGAGATAAGGGGGGAAAAAAGGAAAAAAAATGGGCTGCCACAGATTGTAAGATAGAGATGGAGTCATATTCATTTTACATAAAATACTACAAGCATTTTTTCTGCATTCTAATCTGAGTCATTTTACTTCTTTGCAAATCTCCAAAACACATAATAAATCTGAATACATTCAATGCTTGTGGGAGAATTTCTACAAAGCACTTGATGCCCGGTAGATGCTGAATAAACAGTAACCAATTTCACTGAGCACCTAGGTGGTACCCAGTATAAAGAAAGTCCTAGAAGTTCACATCAAATTATAGACCCTGTTTTGTGCACTCTTGAAGTTGACATTCCACTTTGATTATAACTTAAATACATATAAATTTGAATAACAACAAAAGCCAGAATGTGATTAAGTTCAAAAGTAAATATTTCAACAATAAATGCTATAGGGATTAAAGGAAAAAAATGCATTATTTTGAGCTGGGTAATACCTTTTTTTAATAAAAATTATTGAGCTCATAATTGCAATAAGCTATACAAATCTCAATCACCAAAACATTAATGTTAGCAACATGCCTAAAAAGACGTATATAAGCACTAAGAAATTTAATGTTTTAATCTATTTTTCTTTTCTTCTTAAGAATAAATAATTTACTGTTAGAAGTTCAATTAAAGAACATGCTGAGAAACCGTAGGAGCTTAGAAAAAATAAGATGGCCTTTCACTGAGGCTCACATATCACATGTATCTCAGAAAATTGCTCACTATCTGGGGTCTCTGGCACACAACCATGTAGGACCAGAAATTGGATCTCACCAATGTCTCAGAGTGATAAAACTCAGAAATGCTAATTTATGCAAAACAAATCTGTAAGAAATGAATGCTAATGGATTACTTTACACAGATAAATGTAATTGTCAGTTGAATAGGGGCACTGGCCTAAATAGTACAATCTTTTTTTGGACACATGCTTCACGGAAACAAAATTTTCCAAGAAACTTGGCAAGCCTAGGCTCAGAATGGGAAGCAAGTGCAGTTTAATTTTATTATTTGAATGTTTGATGATAGCAGGTCTAATGGGCTTATGGGTCTACCTCCTTAATAAGGAAGAAGACATGAAATAACCCCATAACTCATGTTGAACTCTAAAATGTAGTATGGCTCACAGTAAGCGTTCAATAAATATTTGTTGAAGGAATGAAAGTTACCCTGAACACTTCTTGGATAGGTATTGCCAAAGTTTATCTTTTAAAAAAATTCTAAATTTCATTATTCTATTCAGGATGTTTTTCTTGATATATTAATACCTTCAATCTCTTATAGTTAAGACACACTAATTTGAAAGCCAGGTGTTCTTTTTAAAGCAAAGTTTCTCAAACTTAGCACTATTGACATTTTCTACTAGACAGTTCTTCGTTACGGCAGGCTGTCTTGTGCCTTGTAGAATGTTTAACAGCATCACTGGCCTCTACGCCCCAATGCCAGCAGCACATACATACCCTCTCCTGTGTCCCCATTAATATTTACCTTTGAAATGCATGATTGTATTTTGTTTCACAGTTTTGACATAGTTCACTTCAGTAAGACTAAATGAAAATGGGATTGGCTTGGGGTCGGGTAGGGTTGGGTAAGGTAGAGTAGAAGGAGGAATTTGAGAAGGAAGAATGAGTAAGAACATGTTAAGTCAATCAGAAATATCTCCAGGCATTGCCAAATATCTTCTAGGGACAAAATCCATCTTGTTGAGAACCAGTTCTTTTTTTTGAGACAGAGTTTCGCTCTTGTTACCCAGGCTGGAGTGCAGTGGCGATCTCGGCTCACTGCAACCTCCGCCTCCTGGATTCAAGCAATTCTCCCGCCTCAGCCTCCCGAGTAGCTGGGACCACAGGCGCGCGTCACCATGCCCAGCTAATTTTTTTGTATTTTTAGTAGAGACGGGGTTTCACCATGTTGACCAGGATGGTCTCGATCTCTTAAACTTGTGATCCACCTGCCTCGGCCTCCTAAAGTGCTGGGATTACAGGTGTGAGCCACCGCGCCCTGCAAGAACCAGTTCTTTAAAGTGGTATCTCTGCTCAGATCTTTCAAGTGCTAATTTCAGAGCTGAACCATCAAAGACAAAGTATGTGAGTTATTACAGTCATCACTGTTGTTTCTCCTAAGCCCCACTTTAACCCTTACTGTCAAAGTCACCAGACCATCATGTAGATGCCGTATTACCAGTAGTAGTCTCAAGGGAAAGGGAAAATAAAATAATTAGGAAGAAAAGTAAGTTCCTCACTTCCACTCACCCCTCACTCAATACCACCAAGAGTCCTTGGAAGTAAGGTGAAGCCGGGTACTTATTTTGTGAGTGTGTCTCACCAGCACACTTCGTGAGCTTTCATCCAGTAGATAAGCAGCAGCAAAGAAAAGAAAGAAAATTTCAAAAAGAAGCAACCTGAAGAATTTTGACTATCTGGCCATTCCTTCATAGCAAAGATTGATATGATCAATGGGTTTTCTTTAACACCCATCATGCTTCTCTTACTTACACCACACTCTTCTCTCTCAAATCTCTTTTTCCATTAAGCCTTTTTTTTAAACGGAGTCTTGCTCTGTTGCTCAGGCTGGAGTGCAGTGGCCTAATCTTGGCTTACTGCAGCCTCCACTTCCCAGTTCAAGCAATTCTTCTGCCTCAGCCTTCTGAGTATCTAGGATTACAGACATCTGCCACCACGCTCAGCTAATTTTTTCTATTTTTAGTACAGATGGGGTTTCACCATGTTAGTCAGTCTGCTCTTGAACTCCTGACCTCAGTGATCTGCCCATCTTGGCCTCCCAAAGTACTGGCGTGAATCACCATGCCCAGCCCATTTAGTCTTTTTGGTCTTATTGCAATGAACTATATTTCTTTTCCATTAGTCTTATTACAGTGAACTACATCAAACCCATGAAACAAAACACAATCATGCATTGCAAAGGTAGATGTTTACAGGAAACACACTGTGTACTTTTCATAGAATTGGTCCTTACGCCTGGGGCTTTGAGCTGGTCACTAACTGAAAGTATTCAGAAATTCTTATCTGACCATGCAACTCTTTTATGGTCATAAATTCATTTTTTTTTATTTTTCCATAAGTTATTGGGGTACAGGTGGTATTTGGTTACATTAGTAAGTTTTTTAGTGGTAATTTGTGAGGTTTTGGTGCACCCATCACCCAAGCAGTATACACTGCACCATATTTGTAGTCTTTTGTCCCTCCCCACAAGTCCTCAAAGCCCATTGTCCGTTGCTTTTGCATCCTAATAACTTAGCTCCCACATATCAGTGAGAACATACAATGTTTGGTTGTCCATTCCTGTGCTACTTCACTTAGAATGACAGTTTCCAGTCTCACCCAGGTCACTGTAGTATATATATATATATATATATATGTATATATATATATATATATATATGTATATATATATACTACAGTTTCTTTATCCATTCGTTGATTGATGGACTTTGGTTTGATTCCACGATTTTGCAGCTGTGAATTGTACTGCTATAAACATGCATGTGCAAGTGTCTTTTTCGTACAATAACTTCTTTTCCTCTGGGTAAATACCCAGTAGTGGGATTGCTGGATCAAATGGTAGTTCTCATTTTAGTTCTTTAAGGAATCTCCACTGTGTTTTTCATAGCGGTTGTACTAGTTTACATTCCCACCAGCAGTGTAGAAGCATTCCCTGATCATTGCATCCACACCAACATCCACTGTTTTTTGATATTTTATTATGGCCATTCTTGCAGGCATTAGGGAGTATCACATCATGGTTTTGATTTGCATTTCCCTGATCATTAGTGACATTGAGCATTTTTTCATGTGTTTGTTGGCCATTTGTATATCTTCTTTTGAGAACTGTCTATTCATGTCCTTAGCCCACTTTTTGATGGGATTTTTTTTTAACTGATTTGTTTGAATTTGTTGTGGATTCTGGATATTAGTCCTTGCTGGATGTATAGATTGGGCAGATTTTCTCCCACTCTGGGTTGTCTGTTTACTCTGCTGACTATTCCTTATGCTATGCAAAAGCTCTTTAGTTTAATTAAGTCCAAATTATTTATCTTTGTTTTTATTGCATTTGCTTTTGGGTTCTTGGTCATGAAATCCTTGCCTAAGCCAATGGCTAGAAGGCTTTTTCCAATGTTATCTTCTAGAATTTTTATAGTTTTAGGTCTTAGATTTAAGTCCTTAGTTCATCTTAAGTTGAGATCTGTGTAAGGTGAGACATGAGGATCCAGTTTCATTCTCCTACATGTGGCCAGCCAATTATCCCAGCACCATTTGCTGAATAGGATGCCCTTTCCCCATTTTATGTTTTTGTTTGCTTTGTTGAAGATCAGTTGGCTTAAGTATTTGGGTTTATTTCTGGGTTCTCTATTCTGTTCCATTGGTCTATGTGCCTATTTTTATACCAGTACCATGCTGTTTTGGTGACTATGGCTTTATAGTATAGTTTGAAATCTAATTGTGTAATACCTACAGATTTGTTCTTTTGCTTAGTCTTGCTTTGACTGTGGGCTCTTTTTTGGTTCCACAGGAATTTTAGAATTGTTTTTTCTAATTCTGTGAAGAATTATGGTGGTATTTTGTTGAGGATTGCATTGAATTGAATTTGTAGATTGTTTTGGCAGTATGGTCATTTTCACAATATTGCTCTACTCATCCATGAGCATGGGATGTATTTCCATTTGTTTGTGTCATCTATAATTTCTTTCAGCAGTGTTTTGTAGTTTTCCTTGTAGAGGTCTTTTGCTTCCTTAAGTATATTCCTAAGTATTATTTTGTTTTTTGTTTTTTAATTTTTTGTTTTGTTTTTTGCAGCTATTGTAAAAGGGGTTGACTTCTTGATTTGATTCTCTCCTTGGTCGCTGTTGGTGTAGAGAAGAGCTGATTCGTGTACATTAATTTTGTATCTGGAAACTTTGCTGCATTCTTTTATCAGTTCTAGGAGCTTTTGGAGAAGTCTTTAGGGTTTTCTAGGTACACAGTCATATTTTCAGCAAACAGAAGCAGTTTGACTACCTCTTTACTGATTTAGATGCCTTTATTTCTTTCTCTTGTCTGATTGCTCTTGCTAGGACTTCCAGTACTATGTTGAAGAGAGGTGGTGAGAGTGGGCATCTTTGTCTTGTTCCAGTTCTCAGAGGGAATCTTTCAACTTTTCCCCATTCAGTATTATGTTGGCTGTGGGTTTGTCAAGATGGCTTTTATTACCTTTAGGTATGTCCCTTGTATGCTGATTTTGCTGAGGGTTTTCATCATAAAGGGATGCTGGATTCTGTTGAATGCTTTTTTGCATCTATTGAGATGGTCATGTGATTTTTGTTTTTAATTCTGTATCACATTAATTGACTAGTGTATGTTAAACCATCCCTGCATCCCTGATATGAAACCGACTTGATCATGGTGGATTATCTTTTTGATATGTCGTTGGATTCAGTTAGCTAGTATTTTGTTAACAATTGTAGCATCTATGTTCATCAAGGATATTGGTCTGTAGGTTTCTTTTTTAGTTATGTCTTTCCCTGGTTTTGGTATTATGGTGATGCTGACTTCATAAAATGAATTAGGGAAGGTTTCTTCTTTCTCTGTCTTGATACCAATTTTTTATTGATACCAATTCTTCTCTGAATGTCTGGTAGAATTCTGCTATGAATCCATCTGATCCTGGACTTTTTTTTGTTGGTAATTTTTAAATTACCATTTCAATCTCACTGCTTGTTATTGGTCTGTTCAGAGTATCTATTTCTTTCTGATTTAAGCTAGGAGGGTTGTATTTTTCCAGGAATTTATCTATCTCTTCTAGACTTATTAGTTTAAGTGTATAAACATGTTCATAGTAGCCCTGAATGATCTTTTGTATTTCAGTGGTGTCAGCTGTAATATCTCGTTTCATTTCTTAATGAGGTTATTTGGATTTTCTCTTTTCTTTTCCTGGTTAATAATGCTAGGGGTCTATTTTATCTTTTCAAAGAACCAGCTTTTTATTTCATTTATCGTTTGTATTTTATTGTTGTTGTTTCAATTTCATTTAGTTCTGCTCTGATCTTGGTTGTTTTCTTTCTTCTGCTAAGTTTGGCTTTGGTTTGTTCTTGTTTCCCTAGTTCCTTGAGGTATAACCTTAGAATGTCAATTTGTACTCTTTCAGTCTTTTTGATGTAAGTCTTTAGGGCTATGAACTTTCCTCTTAGCACTGCCTTTGCTGTATCCCAGAGGTTTTGATATATTGTGTCATTATTGTCGTTCAGTTTGAGGAATTTTTTAATTTCCATCTTGATTGCATATTTGACCCAATGATAATTGAGGAGCAGATTATTTAATCCCCATGTATTTTGCAGAATTTCTGTTTTAAATTCAGACATGATATTTCCACAGCCTTTCTTTATGTCTTATAATTAAATGCAACTGCCTTCAGAGACATTTTTTTAAATCCCTTATCTTTTCTTAACTTGTCCTCAAATGACCAGTCAGGAAAATCAGAAAGTTTAATGTGCCAAGAGTCACAAAAAATGCCATTCTGATAAGCACACACAGCAAGGACATGTGTCTAAAAAAAGCCTTGATTTATTTTATAAGCTTGCTGAAAGGGGTTCATAAGCTAAATTTTTCAGTCAGTAAATTCGGTTTCAATATGAAATGGGTAATAGGACAATACTAGTCCAAATTTCAGGACTTTTCCACCTCAAATAATTGCCTATATCAAAACTACAAGTTATAATTATTATCAATAATCAACCTTTCTGTAGAAACCACTCTTACTGAATACATGCATGTAAAGAAGAATAAAGAGCATGAGTCAGAAATGCAGAGACTCACATTTTTTTATTATTTTTCTCTCTGTAGCACCCACACACAAAAAAATCCTTGAGCCTGAACTATGATTAAATGTAAAACACTGCATGCCAATGATTTTTAGCATAATATGCAATTATAAGCTACCAATAACCCCAAGCGTGAGTCTTCTCTATCTGGTGTTATTTTGTTTTGCTTTTAACTTCTTTTAATTGTTACTATTAAATGCTTAGGATAAGGTGTTATTTTTCCCAGTAACAGCAGTATAAAAACTGTTCTGACCTATGTGATTTACCAGAGTTAATACACCAATTTTAACTAGGAAAAAATTAAGATAAAACATATTGCTGAAACAAGATGAGAAAATCAGATAAAATTCTAACAGCTGCCCTGAGTAAAAGATATAACTAGTATGAATAAATCCCCTTTTGTTAATTATTTTAATAATTATCTGATGCTAAACACATAACTATTTTATTTAACTTCCCAACTGATTTTCCTAATGTGTCTACATTGTTTAATATTCTACAATTTCTTCACTGATAAAATATATATCATATTGATCTTGCTGATACAGAGAAAAGAATTTAGAGCATGAATTCTACAGCTATAATATGCAAACTAACTGAAAATTAACTTTCTTAAATAATGGATTAAGCACATCGCTGGTATTTAACAATTATTAGACATCATTCTTCTTTTCTTCATTCTCGTCTTACTATCTTTCTTTTTTACAGGGAGTGGAAAAAGCACTGAACCAGGAGTTGAGGTAATGATTCTAGTGTTGGACTGTCACTGCTAGACATCAGAGCAACCTCAGTATACTCACCTTTAATGCTGTTTCCCTTTTCTACACCATATAGTTTTGTGAATGAGATAATGAATGTAAGAAAATTATCAAGTTGTCATATCCTATATAAAAGTAAGTTGTTATTAGCAGGACTTTAAAGAAAGCTAAAGAGATTATTTGGGCCTTTTAATAATTTGTCACAGCCTTTATCATTTATAAGTCTTAGTTGACTTTCAGTTTGAAAGGGCTCCAAATAGCTATTCATGTTTCTCTAACCCCATGAACATATATCACTCAAAAATCACTGCCATTATGTTTCAAGAGCCTAATTCCTATTTCACGAAAAACTTGGGGACCCAAAAAAGTCTGGCCTATGTTAATGCCTACACTCAATTATATAATACTGAACATACCAAAGATTTCTAAAATGTATTTCAGAGCATCAAAATAGCAAAACCAGTTTTCAAGTGGCACAATTAACATAGTCCTTGAGAGTGAGAGACAGACTGTGTGGAACAGTGGGTAGAATAATGAAGTCTTCAGATTATACTAACTCCTGTGAAGTCTTAGTGCCTCCATTCTCATCCTAGTTCTCTCAGTCACCAACAAAGAAGGTAAGCTGTGACCACATCTTCTATTTAGATAGCATATTCAAAAAATGTAGAAATTATATAGGTTGTACTAGGAGCCTGTGTCTTATTTGTTCCTTTTTTGAGAAGACGTAAAATGAGTGCCACAACCAAAGTATTTTTCAAAAGGATTAAAGACAATCCCTTGAGCGTAAGTAGCCATGCATTATACAACCTTACCATTAAATCAGTGGCAACTGATTGAACCAGAGATTTGTGCATTAACTCCAGAAGAGCTCTTTGGAGACGGACAGCAGCATAGGAATGTTCTGGAACCAGAGCTCTGTCCAACAAGGGTACTCTAAGCCAGATGGTGATGAGCCAGACTAGAAGAATCTTTCCTGAAAATTTGAATTTGAGACAAAACAAGGGAATTGATAGGGCATAAGGACAGTTTAACTTAGCATTTAAGAATGTGGTATGTGAAGTCTTAGTGCCTATATTCTAACCCCAGTTCTCTCAGTGACCAACAAAAAACCTTAAAGCAAGTAAGTGAACCCTTCTGGACTTCATTTCCCTCACGTGTAAAATTAGAAAAATAATAGCATACAAGGTTGTCATTTAAAAAGGGCAACTGATAATTGTTTAGCACCTACAATAAGTCCATTAAAACATAGTCCAAAAATTCTGAGCAAATGGTCAAAAGCATGATTATGACTTTATCTTAAAAATAAAATTAGAATTTAACAATAAGCATTTTAAAATATTACTAATATGTAAGTTACAGCTCTCAGGATATATGAAGTATTAGAATGAACAAAGAGCAAAGTCATGAAGTTAGGAGGGCAAAACAAAATGCTAGTACAATATGGTTCACGTTGCATTTTGCATTTTTAAAAATATAGTCCATGACTTCTAAAATTAGTCCAACACTTTACTACTCAAATCTTTCTTTTGGGGGCATGTTTATTATGTTGTGATCCATGTCAATTTTATCTTCTCCAATTGTTAACTGGCCACACTCCCAAATTCTCATTTGTCAATGGCTTTTCTGTTGACAACTTCATTAAATTCTACATCTTCTGCAAATTTTACTATTATGCTTTGCATTACCTTTACATTGTATATGAGTGATTGTTAATCACCAAAACTAATAATAAGTGAGGAGGGGCTTTGGGGTAGGAAATAGTTTTCTGTTCATTCGTGAATATTTTCCTATTGTGATGGCTTTGGGGGTCCCTGTGCACTCAATGTGGGAACTAAGGTAATGACTGGTCAGATGAGAAAGACACCTTATACCTTATGAGATTTAGTTTGGCACACAGTAAGCCTCTAATGGTTTCTTGTTTGTATTTTTAAAGATAAATGGCAATAAGCAGAAGCCATTGGCAGAAACAAAGAGAGAAGAAAGGAGTAACGAGCTGATGATGGAACAGGAAGAAATCAACCAAGGGAAGCAAACAGCTGCTGAGTCACGAGCATGACAGGCAACTAGAATCAGCCCAGGCTCCCCAGAGCTGCTGCTCATCCTGAACACTGCCGGCTTGCTCAGAATTTCCTGGCTGTCCTTTTAGACTTCGTGTGCATCATGACAATATGCCACTCTCACTTGAGGGAATCTAAGGATGTCGCTACCCTGAAATAGCCAATATCCCAGTTAAATCTGTTTGTTAAATCTTAGTCCATCAGATTTGTTTCTAAGAAGACACTGAAAAAAAAAAAAACAAAACACATTATTTTCCCTGCATAAAAGGGCCCTTTTCTTTTTAGATCTTCGTGAGTCTCAAAACTATTCTCATCCTTGAGTTTCAATAAATTCCAAAGGATACTTTCTCCAACCTTCACATAAAAGAAAACAATTCCTTAATAATATATTAAGTGTATTATTAGCAATTTACAATTCACATAGCATTGTATATCACATTTACAAAAGGAGGGTTTTAATATAACAAACCCTGGAAATGGAATGTAGAAATGTTCATTTTTAATAAGATCCCTGGTTAACTAATCAATCCGTTATTTCACATTTTTCACTACTAAGTGAGCCAATTCCAGTTTTACCTTCTTAGGAATATTGACATGTCATATATAGTTGTGAGTGTTTGTCTGTTTGTTTTGAGACAGGGTCTCACTCTGTCACCCAGGCTGGAGTGCTATGGCACTATCACGGCTCACTGCAGCCTTGACCTCGTAGGCTCAAGTGATCCTCCCACCTCAGCCTCCTGAGTAGCTGGGACTACAGGCACATGCCACGAATGCCTGGCTAATTTTTATATTTTTGGAGAGACAGGGTTTCTTTATGTTGCCCTGGCTAGTTGTGAGTGTTTAAAAACTCTTCAGTCACACATATATGAAGAGTCTCTTGGTTTATTTCATAAATTACTAGTATCATCTATAAGATTTTCATTCACTAATTCATTATTTTATTCAACAATTATATATTAAGCAAACTCTTACCAAGTACCAAGTAATGCATTAGATGCATTAGAGACTGGATCTCAGTAGCTTAACTTTCAGGGTCCAACTTTTAGAGACCATAATGACACAGCCAGGATAGCCATGAGGAGACCTGATGATGACAACCCAAGTGCAGCTGCCTATGGACACATTAAACACATGGTGACTAAGTTCTACAGTAGAAAAATTATAGACTTGGAATTAGAATCCCAGCTCTGCCACTGCCTTGTTTGCTATTGATTTGGGGCAGTGTCTTCACCTCTCCAAGTACCTATAAAATGTGAACAACAGCACTCATTTCATTGTGGCACAAGGATAGGACATAATGATAATGTAAAATGTTTGGTCAGTGAACATCTAATAAGTGTTCAATAATAAACAATCGCTGTTCTTATGACAGAAAGGTAGCCTTTTTTCTAAGGGGGGTTCTTGGAAACCCCAATATTATGTATTATTAACATTCTCATTTTTAGATGGAAAAAACTTAAGCACAGAGAAGTTAAACCATTCATTCATACAATAAAATTTTTTAGCACTATGTGGGGTACTAATCTCTGCAAATATAGGATTCAGAGGACAGAGTTTGAACTCAGCACACCCATTGTCTCACAGAGGAGACACAGGAGAGTGCCAAGTGCCCCAGAAAGGGAAGAACAGGTTTGTGGGAAAACACAGAGAATGAGCACATTCTGAATGCAGGGTAGAGTGGTGGCAATGAGGTTCCCCAGAGGGTAAGTCCTAGCTGAGCTGGGAAGGAAGTATCCTGACAAAAGCCTGGCCTTGAAACCAAATCCCTGTCTCCAAGACCAGTGAACTTCCTACTATGCCAAAGCCTCTTTAATTAAATTCAGTGAATTGTTTTCTTAGCACCCACTCTATGGAAAAGACTGCCCTAGATGGAAACAAAGGTGAATCGTTATAGTTCTTATCTCATGAAAGCAAAGGAAAATAAGACAGGCATACAGATAACCAACTCAAAACATAAGAGGCTAAAGACAGTTTCATATTAAAAATCAGGTATTGGGCATTCTACTTCAACTTTCATCTATTCTCAGACTTTCGGTCTAGATGCTACTGACTCCTCATATCCCATGTGATAACCCGTCACTAAACAGTCACAAAAGTGAATTCTGCCACGTCACTATCATTCGTCCTGTTCCGGGCAACACTAAATGAATGCTATTCACCATCTTATCTGTGAATTGTGATATAATTTATTTAATTTATGATATTGAAAGGAGCTTTTATAAGTAGGTGTGAAGAATTTTATATTTCATTGTAAACAGTGTTTCTGCTTATTTTACAATGTTTACTGGTGAAACCCATTTGAAAATATTTTATTAAGGTATCTACAAATTTATCTTTAGTTTTCTTTCTTTCTTTTTTTGTTTTTTGGAAACAGGTTCTCACTCTGTCACCCAGGCTGCAACTTCCGTCTCCTGGGTTCAAGCAATTCTCCCACCTCAGTCTCCCAAGTAGTTAGGATATAGGCATATGCTGCCATGCCCATTTAATTTCTGTATTTTTGGTAGAGACAATGTTTCACCATATTGGCTAGGCTGGTCTTGAACTTCTGACCCCAAGTGATCCTCCTGCCTAGGCCTCCCAAAGTGCTGAGATTACAGGCATAGGCCACCATGTCCAGCCCTTTAGTTTTCTTTTGAATGCTTTCTTCCTCAGTTTGGGTATCAGAATTATGCTTGCATAACTGGGGAAATTTCCTCTCACTCTGTGCTTTGGAGCCATATAACAATTATCTGGTTCTTAGAAATCCATTTGACTCAGAAATCCCATTACTGAGTACATACTCAAAGGATTATAAATCATTCTACTCTGAAAACACATGCACACATATGTTTATTGTAGCACTATTTACAATAGCAAAGACTTGGAACCAACCCAAATGTCTATCAATAATAGACTGGATAAAGAAAATGTGCCACATATATACCATGGAATACTATGCAGCCATAAAAAAAAAGGATGACATCATGTCCTTTGCAGGGACATGGATGAAGCTGGAAGCCATCATTCTCAGCAAACTAACA